>VIAB01004594.1:58858-70939 GCA_009801035.1 Oophaga pumilio | reverse complement strand
CTGATACAACAGATTACACACAATAATATAAGACTCTCTCCACAGTTAACAATTCTAGCAATATGGATAAATGATATACCAAAAGACAATATCTATATCGTCTCACATATAATAATGATAACAAATCATTTCATTGCATCCTATTGGAAAAAGGAAAGACCCTCCAAAAATGGAGGACATCATAGAATAGCTATACGTAATTTAACCCCTCAGGACGCCGCCTAGTTTACTAATACACATTGCCCGAATATTCCAGAGAACATTCATGATAAAAGAAGGTATGTGCGCCTCTAAGGTCTTCATACTTTCCTCTTTTTCAACTCTTTATGAATGTCACCAAAGTGCTGCATGACATAGAAGAAAAAAAAAAATTGTATATTTTTCTTCCCAGACCACAGCCGCTCCACGGCGATCTCGTGATATAAACAATGTCGCTTGAGTGCTGCAGCCAATCAGCAGCCACTGATTGTCTGCAGCCTTCACAATTCCATTAGAAGCAGAGGAGGCGGTGCTATTCCGGAAGATAAGCATACATTGTTCTTATTTTATGTAGCACCTTTTCATTTTTTGTAAAATTTTATGGCAAGCTAAATGCTCAAAAAACAGCAATTCTGTCTTTTTTTTTTTTTTTTTTTTTTTTTTTTTTTTTTTTTTTTTTTTACGACATTGACCATACAATAACAATAATACCAATTATATTTTTTTTTTTGTTTTTTTACACATTAAAACAATTGTAGAGGGTAAAGTTTTTGGGGTGTTTTTTTTTTTCTCTCTTTTTGTTAATATTTTTTTCATATTTATCTTAGTTAGACTCGGAAACTAGAACTCCTATGAACTTTATCATTTTAGCCATGAACCATCTCATGTGAAGGCGCCGCAGCCAAGGGCTTCCTCTTTTCCCATGGAACGCATGATTACAAAATCTTGAGAAGTCCAGGACTCAAAAGGCCAGACATGTTTTTCTTTTCTTTTGGTCACTGATTTACATTTTACATTTATAGATGACAACGGACATTTTATAACCCGGCTCCTGCTGGATGCCATCTTGGTACTTTTGTGATGGAGATCATTAAATATTGCACTACATAGTGCAAGAAATCGACTCCTTTATGAGGACTAAAAATACAGTGTAAAGTAAATGGAAAAAAAATACAAATAGCAAAAAAAAAATCAAATCATCATCCTAAATTTTTTTCTATGAATTTTTGGGTACTGTCAGGTACATAAAAGTCCAATTTCACAAACTATAAAATTATGTAAACCATAAGGTGTAAAGAAAAAAAAATCTATTAGGCAAAAAGTCGCCAA
Source organism: Oophaga pumilio (assembly GCA_009801035.1). Taxonomy (NCBI): domain Eukaryota; kingdom Metazoa; phylum Chordata; class Amphibia; order Anura; family Dendrobatidae; genus Oophaga; species Oophaga pumilio. The sequence goes on along the minus strand of VIAB01004594.1, from coordinate 69,631 downwards.
AAAATATAATAAAAAGTGATAAAAAAAAGTCATATACACCCACCAAAATGGCACCATTAAAAGCGACAGATCGCAATACAAAAACAATCTCTCAATGACTCCATCGACAAATAAAAAAAAAAGTTATGGGTACTGAAAACATTTTTTTTTTGTTGGTTTTCTTGCAAAGACCAGATTTTTTTAAGCCACAGAAATAGTAATAATAAAAAAATACAAATTTGGTATCGCCACAACAGCACCGACCTTAGTGGTATGCTCCCATGATGAGCTTTCAGTGCGTTTTTGACGCTGCGTGTTTTTGCTGTGTCAATAACGCAGCGTCATGCAATTCTAGTAAAGTGGATGGGATTTATAGAAACCTCCTGCTAACCGCGCTTCTTTTTAACGCAGCGTAATCTGACCTGCAGTGCGTTTTTTCAAATCCGCAGCGTGTCAATCTCTATTGCGGATACGCTGAGTTTTCTGTGCTGATTTTCCCCATAAAATTGCATAAGATGCTGAAAATCCGTATGAAAAAAATCCAGATGCGTTATTAGTGCATTAGTACATCATAAATGCATGTAATCTGCACCGAAGTATAGCAATAAAGTTTTGTCAAAGCCAAATACCAGGAAGTATCAAAAACAAAGCAGCTTTATTTAAAACACGACACCAAAAAGAGACAAAAACCGCAGCTTCAAAAACGCAATAACAAATGTAGGTTAGAAAGAGCACACAAAAATGCAATAAAAAAACTGCAAGTAATCTAACTTAAATAATAGGGGAAGAAATGGTCATCGTGGGAACGTAGCGTCAGATCAAGCTCACAACACCGAATGTACATGAAATACGGAAAGCCCTTGGACCAATTTTATTCAACGTTGCTGTTCAGATGTGCGTTTTATTTTTTTTGATGGACTGGATCAGCGTGAAAAAACGTTGCATCATGGACTACAGTAGTTTCTAGGATGATTTTTCTTAGACGCTCCTGCGCACTTAGCCTTATGGGTAGAGGGAAAAAAAATTTAATGTGAAAATAAAAAATTGTGTCCTTCAGGGGTTAAATCTTCGAAATGAGAGGCTGAGAAATGGGTTAATAGGCAATTATCTCTAGAGATGGAACGTGTCTATTCTGTCCTTTGTTAAAGAGTCATCATTCTGGCTGAAAAACCAGAAAGTTTGCCTGGAGCGGCCTGCCGGGAAGACGACGGCGGAATTTCTTCCACACAAATAAGCCATTGTAATGCGGCTCATCCGTAAGACTTAGGACGTAATAATAGGTATGATATCAGTATAAAATCTGTCTGCGTATCGATGCTTGCCAGCTGCCTACCGGGATAATGAACCCAAAGTGTACAACTAATGCACTGAAAATGAAAATCATATAAAGAAAAGCACTAACAGGAACCAAAGTACTAAAAGTGAAAAACTTTATTGAGGTAGCAATAAAACAAGATGTAAAAACATGAAGAATAACAGGGAAATGATAGTGGTAAGCCAACTGACGGAACCCCGGTTGACAGACAGGTAAAAAGGAACCAAAGGCCAAATAAGTAATTGTAAACATATAAGTCTGCTCAAAAGTGCAAGTGCATTGTGCTAAAAAGTATGCCAGTGTAGGCGGTATACAGGAAAGCTATATCCAAAGGTAGATCTACACCGGGAGCACAGGAAAGATCCCTAGAGGCTGACCGACACAATAAGAGAAAAAGGTGCAGAGCAAATACAGTGGAGATAAAATACATGTATGCCTGAGGGATTACATTCAGGACCGTGGTTCCACCAACCCCAACGCGCGTTTCGGCGTAGTGCCTTCTTCCGGGGGTATGGCATCATTAGAATGTGAGCCTTATACGTGTGTAAGAAGCCAAACTGGGCGGATGTAAAAGAGGGGCAAAACGCTGCTCCATGGTGGCGCATGAACAGTCGGAGGCCACCGGAAGTTTTTTTTTAATGTACTGAAAATGCAGGTTCCGAGCTTAGAGATTTAAAGGGGTTGTCCAGTGTAGAAAATCAGCGTTCATCTAAACTTTTAGAAATGTTAAAATAAAGGAAGCAAAGTCTTGCAACTTTTTTTTTGAGTGGCCAAAAGAACAAAAGGATCAGTTCTTTTTTTTTAAACCTTGAAGTTTAAGGGAAGCAGATCATAATGCACAGTCACCTGTTATGTCATACATGCCCAGAATAAAATGGATCAGAAACGGATGCAAAACAGAAGCAAAAGTGATCCTTTTTTAAATGAATCCATTTTAGTTCAATGAGGGCTTGGATTCCTTTTTAAAAAAAATATAATATAATATCATTCTATTCTAGTGAATGGGCACTAGATTCTGTGATGGGGCGCAGATCCAGGGAACTAGTCTTATTTCGCATGTGGCGTCCAAAAGGAATTTTTCCCCTACAGGAAGTCAGATGACTGTATAACGCGGAAGGGATAGCAACGCAATGCTCTGACTAGCTGGTGGCTCTCCCGACCTGAGCGTGACAGCATGTATTTCTGTGCAGCTATCATGCTGGCCTATCCAAGGATTGCATTGCGATCCCCATTTGAGTTATGGGATTTTTGCCTTCCTCTGGATCACCATGGTAGGTTATTGGCTGAACACTATGGATTTGTGTCTTCATTCAATATGACAGTATGATGGATTTGCTGAAAAGCAAAAATGTTGGTTTCCATTTTGCATCCATTTTTTACTTTCATTTTTTTTAATACTTTTATACAGATGACAACTAGCCATGTGAACAGAGTCTTACAACGATTAGCTATCCTACTACAAGCTGTTTTGAAGTTTGGTTCAATGAGACAGGAAGTAGCTAACTCTCCTCCCACTTAAAAAAACAGGTATGATAGGCATTTTTTGGAACCTTCATATGTATTTCACCTGTAATATTGTGCAAACCTTCTGCATTCTTCTACAGCCTGCCTTCCACTGTTTCTACTTTCAATTTTATTCATTGTCTTACCACACTGACAACCACCTACCTAATTTCATCTCTCTTACAGACATGCAAACAACAGAACAGTGGGGAAAAGTCCTGCTGTACAAAGTGCAACTCATTACACAAAATTTGCACATTAGTCCGTGCTACGGTGAACACTGTGCACAAATAATTCTTTGACACAGGCCCGAATGAGTATATTCTGCAGAGTGTCCACAGATGACCACATTATGGAGACAGCTTGGAGGCGTGGAGATAGGCTGGGGTCACACTTGCGAGCGCAATGTGAGAAACTCGCATCAACGCCCGGCACTGCCGCCGGCACTCAGACCGGAGCATTCAGCTGCATAGAAATACATGCAGCCGCACACTCCGCTCCCGAGTGCCAGAAGCAGTGCCGGGTATTGAGGCGAGAGACTCGCGCGTGTTTCTCGCATTGCACTCGCAAGTGTGACCTCGGCCATACATGGAGGCTATGGAGGCCACCACATGCATATACTAAGGGTTAACCCTCCTTCACATGGTCCATTTAGATCAGGGTTCCCCAACTCCAGTCCTCAAGGCCCACCAACGAGTCATGTTTTCAGGATTTCCTTAGTATTGCCCAGGTGATAATTGCATCACCTGTGCAAAACAAAGGAAATCCTAAAAACATGACCTGTTGGTGGGTCTTGAGGACTGGAGTTGGGGAACCCTGATTTAGATGAACCAATACTTGGTGAACTCAGCAATCACCTTGCAAATGAGCAAAGCCATGACTTTTCTGCACGCACAAAAATCATGGTTATCGGCAGCACATGCCCTCTTTACATTGGGCAAAACAATCACATTAACCAAAAATCTAAATGTTTCGGCCACGCAGGGCCTTTATCGAGCCATAAAAAGAGACATGGCTTGATAAAGACACTGTGATTTTTCTGTAGCAATAAAGTTACCAAAGGGGGACGTCTGGTGCCCTGGTTCCTGGATTTCTCTGTATGGCTACAACCTTGTGGACGGTTGCACCAAGTGTGGATGGATAACAGAGTCTTGTGTAACGTGGTGTGGGGCAGTAGTTGTGGGCGAGGTATTCATCTCTTTTGCCCCGACATGTTACATGAAGATATGGGTCCTTCTTCTATGGGGACGCTACACCCTTGCAGGCTGCATGATACCAATGACTTCGGCTCGCCTGGATCAGTTGTTGCAAAGTTCAATGAGGGAGACCATCGGTCAACAATTAGAATTTTTTACTGAACAGTAACTTGGTGGGAACTATGTACAATTTCCTTTAAATCATGGAGCATCTTCACACACGGTCTCGCTACCTGTTTCAAGCTTACTTATTTCCTCCTTAGTCCTCTGTGTTCACCACAACCCAGCACAGTTGTACAAACCAGTTAGGGAGAATCCTATTCTCAACACGCGGTTCCACATCATTGTCTCGTTTGAGAAACCTCTTTGCCACTATGGCCTTTTACTTATCTTCTCCGCCTGCTGACGCTTCGGAACTACCACCTAGGGCTCTCTTTGTCTCACGTTCCCTGTTCCATCCTTGCCCGTTACCTCACCAGCTTGCGCACTTAGGGCTGTACCGCTAGGCGCTCTGTCACAGGACCCGTCTCGAGAGCATCACTCTGTCCTTCAATCGCGTCTCTTTCCCTCTCTCTCTTTACTCAGGACCACAACATCCACTGCCTCGGTCTCCATACATGTCAGTGACGCCCACGTCATGCGGCTCTGCTCACCAGTCAGACCATAGGTCCGATTTTACTGCACTTTGTGCCTTATCTAACTTCCTGACAAGAAACTGTCTCTGTCCCTACACCTTATTCCCTCCCACTCTGGGCTAGTTCCAAATATTAAGCATACTTTTGCGCAGAATACAATCTAGCACTAATAACGCAGATCACAATACACATTATTGTTACCCCATAAGAATACTTATGTCTTCAAGGGGGGACGTGGACAGTATGTCCATCTCCTCACAGGTGCATGAGACTCATCTATTACAAGCATAGGGTTTATTTTGTATGTGAGTTTCCAGTTAGTACTTTTTATGCTGACCACTCTATTGGCTGTGACGATTATCATGGTGCCCCCCCCTTAGTGTTGTTATCTGGGTTTGTTCATTTTGTATGTGCACAGTATGGCAGCATAATCTGTATGGTGTAGTATGTGAATATATACAAAATCACACCCATGAACTCACCTCTCAACAAATTATCATTGTAGACGTCATGACCCTTGTAACGGTACGACACCAGAAAAGTGAGAGTCCCGCTTTAATCCGGGACCCCTCTATAGTGGCCAATGTAATAACTGCAATACTTTAGAAAATGTCCCTTTTCATGCAGACGATCTGTTATAGTGGCAGCGCTAGTCGTAGAAGGGGATGCATACAGCTTCCTGTCAGTCTTTTCTTAGCTTTTCTACTTTTGAGAATGAAACCAAAGTGTTTTTTTTATATAAATAAATCAACGCTTCCGCTAAATCACTTTTTCCTCTTGCATTGAAATGTCGTTCTGACAGACCCATGCCAGCGGTTTTAGGGTTTGCTCCTACAGCCCAATCAGTCCCCATAAATAAAGTCACAGCATGCGCTCTTCTTTTCCAGTATTGTGCCTCATGGTGGTCACTATTTAGATGAAGGAAGGTAAGAAGACATTATATGATGTAGAAAGACGATCACTGTGTACATACAGTGGGGGAAATAAGTATTTGATCCCTTGCTGATTTTATAAGTTTCCTCACTGACAAACACATGAACAGTCTATAATTTTAAGGGTCGGTTAATTTTAACATTGAGAGATAGAATATCAAAAATATCAAAAATAAAATCCAGAAAAATCACATTGTATTTATTCTATAAATTTGCATTTTGCAGTGAGAAATAAGTATTTGATCCCCCACCAACCATTAAGAGTTCTGGCTCCTACAGACCAGTCAGATGCTCCTAATCAACTCATTACCTGCAGTAAAGACAGCTGTCTTACATAGTCACCTTTATAACAGACTCCTGTCTACAGACTCAATTAATCAGTCAGACTCTAACCTCTACAACATGGGCAAAACCAAAGAGCTTTCTAGTGATGTCAGTGACAATATCATAGACCTGCACAAAGCTGGAATGGGCTACAAAACCATAAGTAAGACGCTGGGTGAGACGGAGACAACTGTTGGTGAAATAGCAAGAAAATGGAAGAAATACAAAGTGACTGTCAATCAACATCGATCTGGGGCACCATGCAAAATCTCAACATCAACTCTATTAATACAGGAAATTTTGGGACTACCGTTCTCATGATTGGTTGGGGCCACTCAGCAATCATATATTTATCGTGTCTAATATGGATGGGTGATAAACATAGGTAGCTAGAAAACTCATTTAAATGGGTTGTCCCATTAACAAAGTACATTTTAGTTAATAGTTCTTGGAATCATAATAGTTTTCACAATTGGATGTTGAAAAAATGTTCCTGTGCTGAGATAATCTTATAAATGTGCCCCTGCTGTGTACTGTGTAATAGCTGTGTCTCAACATGCAGAGCTGCTCCAGCTCATAGTTTAAACGTACCACGTCTCCTGGGTAGAGGGGGAAGAATATGAGAGTACACAGACATTACAGCATTGGATCGCACATGTAGCAATACGTAAGGTAAAATATGTTTTTAAACAGGCAGGAAAATGCTTTATCTCACAGAAAGCAACATCAGCGATCCCATGGTGTTCTGTCTGCATACTCTCCTTTGTGTCCTCCCCTGCCCAGGAGCTGTGGTATGATCAGACCATGTTCCTGTAGGGTCAGACACAGCCATTACACAGTGCACAGCAGGGGCACATTTATAAGATTATCTCAGCACAGGAACATTTATTTTTAACACATCCAATTCTTGAACTTATTTTTATTCCAAGATCTATTGATTTAAATGAAATTAGTTCATGGATCAACCCCATTAAATAATTAAAAAAAGTCTATTTGTTTGTTTCTTCTCGAAACACAGCGCTACTCTTGCCCATGGGCTGAAAAAAAATGGCGGAGAATAAAATTAAATAGTGCTTTGCTTTTTATCTGGGAAAATGACGGCTCCTCGATGGGGCCCATCATGGGTTATTGTTGTCTAGTGCATTCATCGTTACTTTTGCTTCTCTATCTCTATGATGGAAAAAAAAGCAGAATGGAGACAAGGAAGCAGTAAGGAACAATGCCTCAGTGTAAATATACAGTAGCTTATCAGTCTGCAGATAGCCATTATCATGAAGGCAGATAGCTTTATTTTTCTCTGTCTTCCATCCCAGAATATGCAAATATCTTCTAAGTGTGGAAACTTTTATTTGCGATTGTAAGTCACTCCCTGGTTACCAGCGATAGAGTTGTGGAATTAAAGGGATTTTCTGGTGATAACTTATTGACAGGCAGGGGTCCGGCTGCTGGGGCCCATACCAATCTGCAGAATGGGCCCCTTTTATCCCCGTTAGAATAGATCAGCATTGCACATGCTCGACCACCACTCCATTCATTCCCTATGGAGCTGCTGAGTTCTGTGCTTGGCTTTTTTCGACAGCCGCATGGAGAATGAATGGAGCAGCAGTCAGACATCCAACATTTAGTAATGAGGATAAAAGTGCTTCATCGAGGATAAAAATTCCCTGTTTGTCAATATTCTGCAGTAAAAAAGATCTGAAAAAATACCTGGCGTTTCAGGTGATTTTTCAGAATAAGCTGTAGCGTGTGTGCACATAACTTATAACAGTAATCCTAATCATTATATGACTTGTATCCTGCATTTTTCACAAGTTTTCACCTCTGCAGATTCATTTGAAATTTTTAGTTGTCTCTGAGCTGGTGGGGGGAGACGAGCTGCTATGATGTCTCTCATACAGTCTGCTGTCTTTTTCATACATGATCAAAAGCAGTAGCATCAAAGAGGACACACAGCAGTACAGAAACCCCCCGTAGCACTAAGCAGAGGGGTACATGACCTTGGGAGGGGTGGACTTTTAACTCCTGCAGCTTTGTATGTATAGCGTAGTGTAGGCTTTAAGCAAGAGTGATGTTGCTTTAAGAGGAAGGAGCACAGTATGTATGTGCCTGGTGTGTTACTGTGAGGAGGGTGGGGTTTATATAGAGGATGTAACTCTCTGTCTATCACTCTCCCTCTTTTTCCCACCAGATGAAGTGGAGGAAACATCACCTGACCTCCCACCCTGTTATAATCACTGTCCTACAACGTTTTATTTAACCAATACTTGTATAATGAGGAATGCTTTATTGTATTTGTATTTGTTTAATTAGCAATTGTATATCTTGTACCATGTCCAATTTTATCATGGTCATTAAGAGTTTGCATTTGCATTAACCTCTAACCAAAGGCAAGGGCAAGCGTTCAGCCATGGTTCCCTAGAGGTTTCCTCCACAGGGGGTTTTTCCTCTCCTGAGCGCTGTAGGATGACTGACTCTTTGTGAGTCGGAGGTTTGCCATATTTAGTCCCCTTAACGCTTTTGCACTGGCATCTACTTTATAAGTTTACTAAAGTGATTTAAAAATAAAAAGTCTAAAAGTGTCATATGTGACTTGGAATTTATAACCCGTCACAACTTTGCGGTTTAGCAGTCAGATGGAAGTTGCAGACAGGTTAAGGTGGACTCATTGTAACTAATAGAGGATGTAAAACCTCATGGTGGTGAACAGGCTTGTCTTTGGTGGCCAGCCTCAAGGACGTTGTAATGGTAACGTCAATCAGGAGCGGGCACAGTGGGTAAGCACAGGAGTGAGGATAATAGGGTCATTGGTGCCCTGAAAGTTTATTGGCTCTCCTTAAATGGCCACCATTGTGTGCCGCCCCTTTATGGCTGTCTGTCCTGGTGCTGGATGTCAGACAGCTGGGGATATCACAGTACTTGTGAATCCCAATGTACTAGCACTTCACCTGACTCCTACTGTGATTGATTTAAATAAAGCTGTGGCCATTTTGACAACCAAAATAATGTGTTTTGTGTATGCCTAGGTTTACTGCAGTTATGGTTGTTTTAAGATGGAGTCGGGGTCAGACCCATATCCAAAAGTCATAAGCAGTGTAGCTGTATATAGCAGTGTTGTGAGATAAACACTTACTAGAAAGAAACATCAGCAGTACAGCTGTGAATCTAGTGCAGGGATGATAAAAAAAAACACTAGAAGGTAGCAGCAAGAAGGACACTATGCGGCAGTACTGAGCAGTGTAGCTGTGAATCCTATAGTAACAAGCAACATGGTGTGGAAGGGGGAGAAGTGGCTCACAAGTGGAGAAAAACAGCATGTTTCTCTGATCAAATACATTTCAAAGTTTTTTATAGTAATTTAGGCCATTATTTTTTTCAAAGCACAGTTTTTTAAATTCCAAACTTGTTAGTGATTCTCTATAAGGAACATATAAATAACAGATTAGTTATTAGTAATCTAATTAGTAGTGGACACAATGCCATAACAGCCATGTGTGTTTTCATTCTCATGCCCCAGTAGGGGTCCCAGAGGTTTTTCTTTCATTTTGGATTAAAAAAATGGCGGACCTTCACGTTACGACACTTTGGAGAAATCCGCAAACAGGAGAAGATTTGCATGTACTGCACAGCAGTCCGAGCATTGCAACCTACAGACAACATATTATTTAGTTTTTTTTTTGTCTAGTTCCTCTTGTTATGAATCTGCCTCGAAACCAGGGACCGTAGATTAGAATATTTAGGTCATAATCTGGTCAACCTTTCGTGTGTTAAAAGCTGCAACCTTCTATTAAGGAAGTAAAGGAGAAATATTTCCCTTTTTACCTACTTTCAAGCAGCTGAAATGCAAAGTATCTGCCGAGCACGTCAGGGTGTTTGTAGTAAAAATAAGAACTGACTGCAACAAAAGACCTTAGCCGAAAGAAAATAACAAGTTCATGTAGATTCTATTCTCTTCGAAAGAAAAAACAGAGAAAAACTATTTTAGCTGACGCTCAATGTCCATGAGATGTCTCGAAGGATACATTAGAGGGGTGTGCTCCCCGTGTAAGGCCGGTGTCCCACTTGCAACTGCAATGCGAGAAACTCAGCCGAGTCTCTCGCCTCGAAACCCGGCACTGCCGCCGGCACTTGGACCGCAGCGTTCAGCTGCATAGAAATACATGCAGCCGCTCACGCCGGTCCCGAGTGCTGCCGGGTATTGAGGTGAGAGACTCGTGCAAGTTTCTCGCACTGCAGTTGCAAGTGTGACCCCGACCTAATAGCAAGAGTGGGTAGAGTGTCTACAAAAAGAAGCAAAGGACATTCACTGTGTAATGTGTGCTGACTGGTCACAGCCTCTAGAACCGCCCTGATGACAGGAAACAAGCAGCTGCAGGGCGAATAGAACTTCATTTTCTCCCTGCAGCTGAATTTCCAATTAGACTGCTGCATATGTTTAAAGGGAACCTGTCACCATGAGAATGAAATCCAATCTGCAGGAACCATGTTATCGAGCAGGAGGAGCTGCACAGATTGATATAAACTTTTGTGAAAAAAAGATTCAGTATAACCTGTGTTTTAATCACTTAAAGCACCACTCCTGCTTTTTTTTTATTAATTCACCAGTGGAGTGGTATCACTAATCCATGATCCCTGTGTGCAGTAGAATACTTATCAGCTGCCATCTTCTTCTGTTATCGGCGCCGCTCCGGCCGCCTTCTGCAGTTTGTGACCTGCCAGATCGCTCCAGTGTTTGCTGGGCGATCCTGAAGTCACAACTCAATGTAAGTCTATGAGAGCAAGAACAAAGGTAGAACGAGGCTCAGAGGAGTAGCTAGGGTTTTGGTTCGGGGTGGGGCGACACTTCTGAGTGGGCCCCTAACCAGATAACCTTGATTATAACTGGGTGACGC
>VIAB01004594.1:22357-33261 GCA_009801035.1 Oophaga pumilio | reverse complement strand
ATGTTAGAGGGAGTGTAAGTGGGACGACCGCACCGCGGGTACCTGCGTGCCGGGCCGGAACTGATGAGCCTGCGTCCCGTTTCCAGGGGGAAGCTTTAGCCGGCGGGACCTTCCTCCGGACCTAGGGGGCGTGACTAAGCGTTACCAGGGGCAGCACAGCGCGCGGGAGGAGCTGAGGAGAGAGAGCTCATGCTTCGGGGACAGTTAGTGACAGAGATTCGCGCCCGGCCGTGACAGAGACTCTGACGAGAAGCCCGCCGTGTACAGGTTGGCTCCCAGACATCGAGGTGCCAATCGCTCTGTAACAGTCAGTGCTGCGCGTGTGCCGCCAGACACGGACTGAGACGTTGACCGGGTACTGTTTCCTGAATCCGCGGGGGGGAATATTCGTCGAGCCTCGCTTAATTTTGGCAGGACTGTGGCCTATACATTGCCGGCCACCTGAGTCTCCTTACTGAGGACTCCAAGGGACGTTTCAAAGACTCAGTGTTGCCAGCTGAGAACCTATCATGCCTTCTTCAGGACCCCCCCGGATCTACATTGTGCCGACGGCTGTTAGTGCCGTCATCTGCTTCGGGACCTATTCTGACAGGAAAACGTCTGATTGATAAGTGACTACTTTGAGAACAGTTTCACTCGTTATTCCTACGTTGATTTTCCCCACAACCAAACCCCTGTATTCTCTGTACTGCGTGTTATTTACCTCACGTTTACCTATCTCCCTGCTTGGAGTAACTCCCTGTTTTATTAAAACCTGTTAACCCTTGATCTGCCTCCTGTCCGTCACTGCATCCCGCAACCTGCAATTTCACAGGGACAATACACGGTATTAAGAAATGGGGTATGTAAACTTTTGATCAGGCTCATTTGGATGTTTTGGGTTGTCACTATGATTTAAAAAGAGAAAACACAGTAGTTTGACAATAAATGGCTTCACCCAACCACTAACCATGAGTGGAGAAAAAATTTTGGTGTTATCATTCATATTCTCTGAAAAAAAGCCAAGAAAGCAAAAATTCTGCCGGAGTATGTAAACTTTTGGGCACAACTGTATTTATACAGTAGTATAAAGGTCGTAAAAAGCCCCTGTTATTGACTTGGCACTGGTTCCTATGGGCTTACTGGCCCGGGCTATGCCTTTGACTTAGTACACGTGTCTTTGCCTGATTGCTACCCTACCACCTTGCAGGCGTTGTTCTATCTGAGTCAAGGATCGCTGGGTGAGCTGGATCACAACTTTTTCTTCCTTAACCGGCTGTGGGTCTACAGATCCAAACTTGAGCTCCTCATAGGCATAAGCCAGGAGACCCAGTGGCCGGTTCATGCCTTGAATTTGGCCTATATCAATGGAAAGAATAAAAAACAGTGGCTCAGTGGTTAGCAGTGCAGCCTTGCAGCGCTGGGGTCTTAGGTTCAAATCCCATCAAGGACAACTACAAATATGTTGTCCTTGTGTTTGTGTGGGGTCCCTCCAGTTGCCCCCAAAACTTCAAAGGCATCCTGATATGGAATTTATATTGTGAGCCCCAATGGGGACAGTAATGATGATGTCTGTAAAACGCTGTGGAATTAACAGTGCTATATACAGTAAGTAAGCATTGTAAAGATAGGTAGCGAATAAAGCATACAATACAAATCCATGAAGAATCTATCTATGAGATGCATGATAAAGCCCTGCGGGGTAAACCCAAGGCAATGGCCAATATTTGAGTAACTTCAAGGTGCTCTCCCGAACAAACAAACAATAGTGTGGCTAACCTTTAAGCACTAAATTTACTTCCAAGTCTGGGAGAACTGAGGAATTTTTTGCTCAGAAAAATGCAAAGACTTCGGGTACGGTCACACAACGTCTTTTCAGGCAGAATCTGCTTGAAAAAGCACTAAAAATGGCAAAAATAATGAACATATGCAGAGCAATATCAAAACAACTTGCTGCACATATGTTCCATTTTTTGCCACTTATTTTTACCATTTCACGCTTCGAAAGGCCGTTCTTCTGGTGGCCGTTCTTCTGGTGTTTTCCTGAAGTGTCTGATGCTTCAAAAACGAGGCAGGCACACCGACATTTAGAAGACACTGTGTGCACATGCACTTTACGGGGATTCTCTGCTTTGGACAATCCCAAATTGTAAGAAGGGACCATTGACAATATATGGATCACAAAGTCTTGTCTGGCTCAGATCCCTATTGATCGGCTTTAAACTTTTGAGAAACCTTGCAGAAAATGTCCAGTTTTTCCCACAGCACAGGGTATTTAAGTCTTATCAGCTCTATGTGGGTTACTGCTGGGGTACATCATGTATATCAGAATGAAGCTAGAGATACAGATTAGTTCATCAGACAGACATCAATCCAGCCTCCCCCATACATAGGAGAGCGCGGCAGATCATTTTCAACAGGGAGAAGAAAGCCACTGCCAGACTCTTCTGGTATCGGCTCAACTCACCTGAAAACAAAAGGCCGTTGAAATTCCAATTGCCCGATGACCAGAAGTATTGCAGATAGTTTGGAACCATGTTGGGAGATTTTGAATTGAGGCTCATGAGCTTCAAGATACGGCACTGCTGGTAAAGTATCCTCATTGTAAAAAATTGAGAGAAACCAGACAGAGGAGAACTAACAGTAAAAAGTCAGCCAAATGCGTCCCATTTTGGCGGGATCAGTCTTCTATATCATGTGCATGGGGGTCTCCTAACTCCCAACTCTCTGTGGGTACGTTGAGGGAAAGAAAGATATGGTATCTTGCACTCTGACAGCTGGTTAGTGTCTTTGCCTGATTTGAAAATATGCACTTGGCGAAGAGTCGCGAAGAATAGTTAGCAGCTAAATTATTGAAGATTTATGGAGACCTCAAGGCGACTGTACTCAGAGACATCACATAATCCAACTATGTGCTAGTTCGGTGGAGAAGGTACAGGGATGTGTAACTCCGCTGTTGATAAGACAAGATGGTGCACCTGGTCTTGACTTTGTGTGAAACAGTCTAATATACTAATAAATCACAGACTGCACAAGAGTCAACAGTGTGATGCAGCAGCAAATAAAGCAAGCACAGTTCTAGGATGTATTAAGAGAAGCATAGAGTCTAGATCTCTTGAAGTAATTATCCCACTCTACTCCTCCATGGTCAGGCCTCATCTGGAATACTGTATCCAGTTCTGCCCACCACAAGCAAGTTCAGAGAAGCGTTACCAGGATGGTGAGCAGACTGCAAAGTATGTCCTATGAGGAACGGTTATAGGATCAGGAACGGTTATAGGATCAGTTATTAAGTCTCCTCTTGGCTTTCTTTGTAAAAAAGAAGGCCAAGAGGAGACTTAATAACCATCTACAAATATCTGAAGGGCTGTCACAGTGTAGAGGGACCATCATTATTCTCATTTGTACATGGAAACATGAGAAGCAATGGAATGAAACTGAGAGGGAGAATATACACATTAAATATTAGAAAAAATCTTTTTGACAGTGAGGGTGATCAATGAGTGGAACAGGCGGCCACGAGAGGTGGTGAGTTCTCCTTCAATGGAATTCTTCAAACAGAGGCTGGACAGACATTTATCTGAGATGGTTTAGTGAATCCTGCATTGAGCATGGGGTTGGACACGATGACTCTTGAGGTCCCATCCAACTCTAACATTCTATGATTCTATGATATAGTAACTGGATTAGATTGGACAGTCAGAAATGGTTGGAAACTCATGGCAGATGTCAGTATGTAGATGATGAGGCAAGAACCAAACATCAGGTGACACCTCTCAGGTCATGTTCTTGGACCACAGGGCACAGTACATCATCCTGCGGAGACACGTTTCCAGTTGAGACATAATGGGCTTTGGAGCGAAGATTAGTTGTGAGAGAGAATTTAAGGCCAACACCATTTGGTTCAGCTGATAGTCTAATGTGTATGGGGGCCCTGGACTCTTCCCGACTGATGATTGTAGGTGGGATAACTATCAATCATGTCTGATTTCGTATGTTGGTCCTTTTGTTCTCTAGAGAAAAACCGCCTCCAGAGATATCTGGCAGCCGCTCTGCAGAGTGAGTGCTCCTGTGCATGTGATAGTAGACCGAGATAGGCGCCGGCCAAACCATCTATCGTCCGACAGCCATCCAACGAGATGGACCGCTAACGACAGTTAAATGACTTCCAATGGCCAAGATGCAAGCTGATCGGCAGTCAAACCCCTCCTGATTTCTTGCAGAAATATTTACCAGAAAACAAAGAATAACTACGGTAATTGCAAAGCAAAGTCTTTAAATAGGACTTAGGGTTTCCTCTTTCATCTGACCCGTTTTGGGGGCTCTGCAATATATATGGTCAGTGGGACAACCATTAGTAATACCGTCAATAACTCTTTTGTATGTTCGGGTCGTCAGGATTTTCATTTTGTAACATTTTATATCAGAATAATCCATCTAGCACACACTTCCTATAGAGCAGAGACAGTTCCTCTACTTTGGGCTATAGATAGCATGTCTGTAAGAAAGGGGATCTTGAAGAAGTTGTCCACTACATTTACATTGATGCCCTATTCTTAGGATAGGGCATCAATGTCTGATCGGTCGGGGTCCAGCACTCGGCACCCCCGACGATCAGCTGTTATCGGTGGTGGCAGCAGCCGTCCAGAAGTTCTTACTTGTGGAGCTTGGCCCTCTACTTGTAGTGGCCGGGGCTGGTTACTTCACATCCACCTCCTATTGAATTAAATAGAAGGCTGATGTGTAGGGCCCCGCGGCGGCCACTACAAGTAGACGGCTGAGCTCTGCAAGTACTTCTGGCCGGCTGCCGCCACCACCAACAACAGCTGATCGTCGAGGGTGCCGAGTGCCGGAACCCGACTGATCAGACTTTGATGCCCTATCCTGAGGATAGGTCATCAATGTAAAAGTAGCAGACAACCGCTTTAAGGAGTGTGAGAAAGGCCCACAGGGTATATGAGAACACCAGCTGAATAAAGTACTTTGCATCGTGGTGGGAGCTACAATGTGAGCAGAGGTTGTGCTGGAAATATGTCCGAGGAGCCTGAGGGAGCCAAAAAGAACCCTCTGTCCAGTAAAAGGAGACCTGTATCATGAATGACCCTTCTTAGGTGAGAGACCTGTCATATACAAAGCATTGTGACTTAGGAGCTTTCGGTTACCCCCTTAGCCATTTACCATAGATGCTGTCAACTTCATGTTACTGCAGTGAATCTATCCCAAATTGCTTTGCGCAGGTGGTCTATTAAAAAAATGGTCAAGTCGATTGTAACAAGCCCACATTTAAGACCCCATTGCACTGACCAATCTGTAGTAGATCAGTGCACATGGGCTTCTGTGGTTCTCGGAAATGTGAGTCGCTGCACCTCTGAGAATTATCAACTGTCGTGTGGCAGAAAAGATTTTTTCACCCGATGAACGATTATTATGATTGCTTGTCAGGTGATCGTCAAAGATAATCGGGAGCTGAACGTTCAAGATTATCTTTCAGAGTAAATGCAGCGAATCCATCCTAGATACAGATAGATAGATACTAGATAGATAGATAGATAGATAGATAGATAGATAGATAGATAGATAGATAGATAAAGAGATATATAAAGAGATAGATAGATAATAGATAGATAGATAATAGATAGATAGATAAAGAGATAGATAGATAGATAGATAGATAGATAGATAGATAGATAGATAATAGATGATAGATAATAGATATAGATAGATAGATAGATAGATAGATAGATAGATAGATAGATAGATAATAGAAAGATAATAGATAATGGAAAGTTTATGTCACTTGTGATACATTGTATCAATGCTCCTTTGTTAATACCTTAATTATAAAGACACATCAGGCGGCAGGAATGTCGGCGTGTATTAACCCATACCTCACTGCATCATTTCCATCATGTCAGCATCATGGCTAGATCTTTTCTCAGTAGACATGTATGAACTCATCCCGCATACAATACAATCTATCTAATGCGAGACCCTCTGAGCGGTAACAGAGCGCGGAGCACTCAGTGAGCCCCCTGTAGCTGTAGGATCCGTCCTTCTCACCTGACACACACATAGCAGAGCTGAGTTTGTCGCTTTACACAACTCCTTATAACTACTTTCTTTTTTAAACTTCTGACAATTCTTGCTGGAGACTCCCTGTACGGGGGCTGTATAGATAGCTATGGGAGAGCAAGGGGCCCAAACATTCCTGCACAGGGGCCCCTGCTGCTCAGTGCAGCTGACACTACATATGATGGTCTCTGACACATGGGGATCCCAATGAGTTTACAGTCCTGGGAATGATTGCCCCCCACAGTCCGGGCAGTGCACCCCTGGGCCAGTACCTGCTCAGCAGAGGTGATGGTGGTCCCAGGGCTCAGCCGGCAGCTCCAGGGTCCTCGCTCAGTCTCTCCTCATCTTCACACTGGGGCAGCAGGAAACCGTGCAGTGTTCAGAGCTGGCACCTCCTCGTATCAGCCTGTGCCGTCCCTGCCGGCGTCCCTGCCGGCGTCCCTCCCAATCCTCCAGCCGCCCTGTCCATGCAGTCACCTGTCCCCCGGATCTACCTGGAGGTGCTCGCCTCCTCCTGTAGGACAACGTGTGGCCTCTCTGTGACTTATATTATCAGCTGCATTTTCCACCCATGTTTCCTTCCTGCCTTTTCTTCCTTTCTCTGCTCAGCTCTTCCCCTTAACAAGTGACACAAACTTTCTGCATTACTCTACTTTTCTTAAAGGGGTATTCTTCAATACATCATCTCCAAGATCCTATCCCAATATGTAGAAGGTGTAATAATAATAATAATAATATTAGCAAATACCTACAATTAGAAATGTAGAGCTTTGCTGACTCCCTATGTCTCTTTCCTTATGTGCAGGCATTGCAGGACCTTAGGTATCCATGGTTACGACCACTAGCAGCTAGCTAGATGTCACTATATCAGTGGTCATAACCATGGATAACCATAGGATCTTAAAGATGGGAATACCCCTTTAAGTCTCGGAGATGTTGAAAGCTCTTTGCAGCCAACATGGGGGAAAGTACTGGTTCTCCTTTAAGGGGTTGTCCACGACTTCTTAAAGTCTGGATTGCACAGTATTTAAAAAGGGGGTAGTGCGATTAGTTGACAAACCCTTTAAAGACACTAGTATGGAGTCTTACTGGGAGAAAAGTATGTAAATTAGCTCTCATGCAGAACATATATATCAAAAAAGTCAATGTCTCAACTTGTGATGAGCCTAGGAGCATGCCCAGGTATACATGCTGAGACTCAGCTACAGCCAGCTGTTTCGGGGTGTTTGCCCCTCATCAGGGTAGAGAAAAGGCTGTGAGGATGACTGTGATGCCCTTGAGGCAACATGAGGGAAGTACTGGTTCTCTTTAGGGCTTGTTAAATATTGCGACATTGCGTTTTTGCCACATTTTATTTTTTACTCATTTTTGCCGCAAAAAAAAAATAATCAAATGATGTGACCTTTGTTTTCTTGTGCTATTTTGTATCCAGATCCACTCACTAAACTCTATGACCAGTTGCAACCACCTTCCGAGAGCCAAGGTGACCACTGAATGTCCCACCTTTGTGCATACTTGTCTTTCCTTCTGGAACATAGCTGAGACCCCAGGAAAAAGTGCAGACGTCCCTGACTCCAAACAGAGCTGGCAAGTCTCTCAGAATCCCCCTAAATTCATTTGGGAAGCAGTATTTTCTGAAGGTTTGGTGTGTGTGGAGTTGAGCAGCGTCGTCATAAAATGAGCCCCAGCATCCAGGTGCCCATTCAGGGTGGGGGAAACACAGATCTGATAGGGTCATGACTTCTAAAAGACTATAGATGTAAATAAGTTTGCACTGTGCGGATAGAAAGATGGAGAAGCTGCTCAAAATTGTTCAATTTCCCTTAAGAAATTGCTATTTCCTCTTACTAATATGAAATTGTAACTGAATCTAGAATAATTATCGTAGGATAATGGCCATTTTTTTGTTGGAAGGATAATTATGGAGACCTGCTTTGCACAATTGAAAGGGATCTGTAGAGGCATCCACTTTAGGGATAACTGGCGGTTCCTCCCCAATTATCAGGAGAATAGATAAGATCTGACTTTTGGTCAAGCCAAGGCAGAGACTGTATCTATCATGAGATAATATGTAGAGGTGTCCATCACATAGAGTATGAATGGCTCTCACTTTTGGAATCTTTGGGAGGTACAGTATCAGCAAAGTATCTTGCAGATATGGAATAAAATGATGTAGTCCAACCCCTGTTCACATGCCAAACCAGGGCTCATAGACATCATACAGAGGGGCTGATTCTCAAAACCCAACAAAATTAGCCAGAGTAGGAAGCCGCCATTAGCACAGCTCCCGCTCAGGAGGACTCAGTGTGGCCATGGAGTACATTATTGCCCAGTCATTCAAATGTCTGCCGTGTAATACCACATTTCACCTTTAGTGGCCACTGCAGAAAAATATAGCCAGCAATAATGGCTGATCGCCGAACCGTGGAGATGACTTCCAGACTCGTGGCTTCTAGGTCCTGACATAAATCACATTACATCTACATCTACATTTGTTTTAAAAGGATATTCTCAAGTTATCCGCTATTCTTCGAATAGGGGATGGCTTTTCAATTGATGGATGCTTGACCGCTGTGCTCTTAAAATGTTGCAGAGGTAAAGTTGTTTTTGCTTGCAGCATTAAAGAACAACCATGCCGCTGTTCTGAACTTAGTCAATGAGGAGCATACCATCTTCCAGCAAGTGGCAAGTTGGGAGGTAGTGGAGCCGTGTGCTCCTGAAGCTAAATATTGGAGTCAGTGAAGCGATGTGCTCCTGAAGCTTAATGTTGGAGGCAGGGGTGCTGTGTGCTCCTTAAGCTAAATGTTGGAAGCATGGGAGCTGTGTGCTACTTAAGCTAAATGTTGGAGGCATGGGACCAGTGCACTCCTTAATCTGAATGTTGGAGGCGTGGAAACTGTGCGCTCCTGAAGTAAATGTTGGAGGCATGGGAGCCGTACACTTCTGAAGCTAAATGTTGGAGGCATGGGAGCAGTGTGCTCCTGAAGCTAAATGTTGAAGGCATGGGAGCAGTGTGCTGCTGAAGCAAAATGTTGGAGGCATGGGAGTGTAAGGAGGAAGACCGGGCTGGGGGAGCCGTACGCTTTTGAAGCTAAATGTTGGAGGCATGGGAGCAGTGTGCTACTGAAGCTAAATGTGGTCATGAAGCTAAATGTTGGAGGCATGGGAGCAGTGTGCTGCTGAACCTAAATGTTGGAGGAACCTGTTCTGTGCTGGGTCTGGAACTGTTGGGGCTGTCTCCTTTGTTTGTGCCCTGATTTGCCAGTGTACATTTGCCGGTTTACATTGGACCTGGACAGTGCTGTGGCCTCTACAATCTCGGCCACATCAATTAATGGACTAGGGGTTCAGCGGAAGGTACCGGAGACCGACCGCTGCCGCCAGAAGAAGGATCATCGTTACCTACAGGACCTCATCAGACAAGCACCAGGCCAGCCGTTGTTAGCGCTATCATCTGTTCAGCAACACCCACGGCCTGAGAAATGACTGACAGGATAAGTTAACTTAAATGAACTGACGTCCCTGTATCTATTGTTCTTTAACCCTACATATCCTTAGCATTTGAACTGTTCATTCCGCCATTTAACTGTTTATTTTCCTCATTTAACTGCTTACCTCCCTGCGTGGAGTATCCCATTGTTAAATTAAAGTTGTTAACCCTTGTTCTGCCTTCTGTCTGTCACTGCATCTCGTAACCTGCTCACAGGAGCAGTGCGCTCCTGAAGCTAAACCTTGGAGGCATGGGAGCAGTGCGCTCCTGAAGCTAAACCTTGGAGGCATGGGAGCAGTGTGCTCCTGAAGCTAAATGTTGGAGGTATGGGAGCAGTGTGCTTCTGCAGCTTAATGTTGGAGGTATGGGAGCAGTGTGCTTCTGCAGCTTAATGTTGGAGGCATGGCAGCAGTGTGATCCTGAAGCTAAATGTTGAGAAATCACTTTTAATATTAGTGTCACAAAATAGTGCAATGAGCTTATGGCACATTTGAAGCTCTGGGTAATCAGTCGTCCATAAATAGTGGAGGTGCAGAGCTGCATCTATTCTAGTTTCTGATGCTACCCAGGCCATGACTGTAGATAGGCTAGCCTCTGATAGAGAATAGCCTTCCAGATATCTACAGTGGAAATGCAGGAGCAATGTGACTTTGGAGGACTAACTGCATGTAATACGATCACCAGCCCTGATGAAGGACCACTGTTGGTAAAGAAAATAAAAGTGACTTGTACTTCCACAAAAGCTCTGCGTTACGCTCATGGTGAACCCCCCTTTCATGCATACTCAAAAAGCTCATTGTGCACCCAAAACCTTGAATCTTTATACATCTGTTCAGCAGAATATTCCTTGTTGGATTACTTCTCTGCCTTTTGGCTAATGGTCAAAAGCAACCTACGTGGCTAAATTCCTATGACATTATGAATAGCGATCACGCTCCCCATGGACGTGTTGCTTCTTGCCTTGCATTATAGTAGTAAGTGCACATAGTTTAAAATAAAAGATGCATTGAAAATAAAATGGGTGAATACCTCCTGTCCTGATACTATGCGACTAGGCTTTATATGCAAAGGAAAAAGATTTATAGTTACCGCACCGGGAAAAATTCTGATAGAAAACAGCTCTGTAAATGGATTGTATGCTTCAGTGATCCTTGAGCTTAAAAAAATACAATAGAAAAGACTATTGTATCAAACAATATACAGATGCAGCAGAGCTTAAAGGGGTTGTCTAGGCTTGAGGTAAAAGTCTGCAGGCATGTGAATCCTCACTGAGTGCACAGTCAGGATTCTCCGATGCCTGAGTCGGGAGAGGTTGGTCATGTTGACGCGCACCACATGTGGGTACCAGGGCTATGGGACACTC
>VIAB01004593.1:2395-13530 GCA_009801035.1 Oophaga pumilio | reverse complement strand
CAACTTGCTTAACTGTTCACAATAACAATAATTTTGACCGGGGGGTACCCAAACCTTTAAATACCAGTGTAAAAGGAACAAATACTGCCACTCCATGACCAGATCACATATTACCACCACATAGTGACCAATAGTACCACATGCAAGGAACAAATACTGACACACCATGACCAGATCATATACTACCAACACATAGTGACCAAATAATACCTCATACAAGGAACAAATACCACCATACCATGACCAGACTACATATTATCACTACATAGTGACCAAATACTACAATACTGTTCAATAATAAAAAAAGCAATACTAATATTACCATAAGTGCCATTATACACATGAGTTCTATACATACAGTGTATACTGTAAGTGTACAGATAATACATTGATTACTAGTGACATTATACCCAGAAGCTCTGTATATAGTATCAGTGTACAGGTAATACAGAGATCACTAGTGAAATTATACACAGGAGCTCTGTATGTAGTATACAATGTACAGTGTAAGTTGAAGTCCTTCATCTTCGCTTTTCTTCATCCAGCACAGACTGCCATCACTTCTTCCAGTCAGGACTCGTCTCTGCAGAAAATAACACACAGACAACTATAGCTGTTCGCTTCTAGAGCATATTCCTCACTCTTTCCCCTTCTTCATTACGCAGCTGAATACAGACGTGCACCCACCATTAATATATAATTAGTTATTATGCAACCCACCATCTCAAATATAAATTGTAGTCCACCACTGTGCCCCCACAATAACTATAAATGGCCATTTTCCACACCCAATAAATATATAAATTAATTAGCACTTGTACTCTATTCCCAAATTCATTACCAGCCACACTTCTCCACACTTAATTCATCAGTTACTTTCCCCCACACCCAATTCATCATCATATATTGTCCCCTACCCTCAATTAATTATCATTTGCTGTTCCCATCCCTCATTCTCAATTCATCATTATTTGCTCTAGCTCAGTCAATTTATCATGTTGCTGTTCTTCACCCTCAATTCATTATCATTTGCTCTTCCCCCACCCTCAATTAATTATTATTTTCTGTCCCCACCCTCAATTCATCAATTTCGTCCCTCACGCCCAATTCATCATTATTTGCGCTCCCCCATCTCAATACATTATCATTCACTGTCCCTCATTCTGCAACCTCAATTCATCATGATCTGCTCTCCCAAGCTCATTTAATTAATTTTATTTAAAAATAAAAAAAGGTTTTTCATAATTACCTCTCATACAATCCCCTGCAGCTCCACTTCTGGACTGGTATCCTGATGAGTGGCGCGCATATATGCTGGTGTGTACGCGATGATGCCATCGCGTACACGCAATCACCAGCACGTCACAGAAGAGGTGGAGGGACTCCCTTGGAGCTGCACAGCTGTTCAGTCTTGAGCTGCAAGAAGGCTCCCTGTGCACAATACTTTATTATAACCTGGGGCCCGGTGAGCAGAATCACAAGGGAGGGGGCGGACCCATTCAAGGCCCCATACATCCGTAAGGGCATTAATGCCCTGATGATGACCCTGGATATACCCTGTGTCTTGATTTAAGTTAGTGATCCACCCATATATGTGCTGTATTTACATTTATGGTTCAACTGCACTGCAGTGTCATTAACAATACAATATTTTTTCATAGTGCATCACACAGATTGTGCATATGTGAACACCATCCATCAGCAGCTTCCATCCCTATAACCCCTGCTTTTTTCCACTAATTCTTAAACTATTTTATAATAATGTTTCATGTGATATCCTTTTAGCTTTTGGTGCATATCCACTGCATATATTCTGATTGTTTTGTTTAATAAAATCTACATTTTATTGTTCCTATTGACCATATACTTGGTTTCCTCCTTTCCTTGGTTTGCATTGCTAAGTCTTTCCAAAGGTCATTTCACTATTGGTCCAGTGCCTACATGCACACGTATTTAACATCACCAACCATATAGTGTATATTTTTACAGTGTGTACATACACTATACTGTATGTGTATGTCTTTTTTGTGTCTTTGACTCTCATTTAATATTGGAAGAAGTAGAACCAGAAAAATTATGTTTTTATCTGTCATCTTTCACTAACTGTAACCTTGGAGCATAATGCCATAGACAGTGACTCCTAAATAATTTGGGCAAAATGTCTTCCCAACTTCCAAGCACAATAAAGACATTAGAAAATTATATGTTTAATTATCTTCCCATACATTATATCAAGCAGAGAAGCCACATAAAATGTAATGGGGCAATTGTAAAATTGTCTAGAAAGTTCACAACTTCGTCTGTCATAGTACATACTGTGCAGCGTGCCCATGTGGATTTGGCTTGGCTCATTAATGTAGCGTGGTTTCCCAGCACACAGGGCAAGACAAGAATTAGGGTTAGGAAAAGTTTAAAGATGTAAGAGCAGCTCTTAGTAATGAATGAAAACATTCTTATTTGCTGCCTATTCGGAGAGCAGCACTCAAAATGAGTTTTTCATAGCTTGCTCCTCTCTGCATTGCACCACACCAAGAACAGTTGTCTCTTGCTGGTGCTAATCATTTGACAGTGAGGGTGGTACCCTGGTGCTCATGGCCTCTGTTCTACCCCCACGTTACACTACTGGGTTGAGTAGAGGTTTTTGCTCAGTGTACAGTAATTCACTGGGACTGTCTGTGCATAGTCTGCAATAGAATGGGCCATTCGCTTATTGTCTGGTTACTCGGTCACACATTCTGGGGTCAGTCATTAATGACTTTCCTCTATAGCATGCTAGTCTCTGGCCATCTCATTATCATGCTTACCAACTTATACTGAGGCTTTTCTGATGGTATCACTAACCGAACCCAGCACCTCTTGTACGGACCACCCTCTCGCTATGTCTCCATCATTCCTTATTTCGCACCCCCTGAATATACAATACAAAACCAGAGGGTCCACCTGTTGAAGAAACCTTCCAGAACAACTGGACTGGTTTGAGGGAGATTTCAACACCAGCTTGGAGATTTCTAAAATTGGCCATCTATTCTGGGAGGCTGGGAGGTTCCCCCTTTTTGCAGGTGAGTGGGTACATATGGTTTTAATCCTGTGCCCCGCTCTAGGTGACTAAGTGGTACTCATGAAGCAAAGGATTTTGCAATATTTCTGTACCAAAAAGTGTCAAGGGCATATGAGCGTCTCCTGCCATGTGCAGATGTACAGTAAAGGGATTTCTTTCCAGTGTCGGACTACTGTCTGCTGCTTTGTCGGTTTTTGAAACTGAAACCGGTTCCCCTTGCAAAATAAATCATCAAAGCCAATGATTATGTTCTCATGAATAAAACAAGCACTGACCATTTCATATGTTTCACTAATAATTTACAATAAAATGCAGGGAGTGGTGTTGGGTGCCACTCAAAAAACTGTGCATTAATCCGACTTCTCATCCTGCCCCTACATGCAATGTGCCGTTTATTATACGTTTTATTAATCGCTTCATCTGAAGCTGGAGACGTGATATATGAAGTTAATAAATGACCAGACTGTTGCTTAGGTGAGTAATCCTTACCTCACATAGTCATTCTCACATACGTCATTAGTTACTATTATCCTGCATACAGAGGCTTGTCCCATGCATAATAGAAGTGTAAGAAGGGTCAAGGTTTTAACCCTTTGAATGTTTTATGCTGCTATGTGTATATGTATATATATATATATGTTTATCTGTCATGTATCTTATAGTTATGTATTGTATATAGAGGAACATTAGAGGAGGGCACTTGTAGTATAGTAATGTAAGTTGGGTAAATATAGCTTTGCAAGGGATCACTAGTTGGGGCATATTAATGGATCCAGTTAGAGAGTTATTAGACAGGTAGTGTAGTACAGTGGTAGGACACAAGGTGGGGACATTGAGCACATCCAGTGTAGTGAAGACTTGTAGGACACCAAGGAGTTAAGTGGGTGTAGTGTCGGTCGGTATTTTGTGTAAGGGACTTCCCAGATAGAGTCAGTCAGGGGTGGATCCTGCTACTGTGAGGACGTCCATGATCCCGGGCCTTGCAATCGACACACAAGAAGTGAGTGTTGTGCAGGGTACCAGGAACTGTAGTGAAGCCAGTGAAGGAATCACCGTGGGAACGTTAGCCAGAATCTGTGGGCTGACGAAGCAGCAGTGCCAGTGGTAGAACCTCTGTGGGAACGCTCAGCAGAAGTGTGCGTGCTTGAGCAAGCAGCGAGTGGGCCACCAGCGAGTATGCAGGCAGGATAACCAAAAGGGAGTGGACGACCTAGTAGATGTGTATTTCCATGACTGAATTGAAGTGTCTCCAAGGAAAGAGATCGAAGTGCCGTTTTCACCGGGCTCCTCATCCCAATTTTACTTTGTGGCCCATTCTGGTGTAGTAGAAGAAGAGAAGCAGAGTTGTGAAGAATGTATTGCTGGTACCGTGTCAGACGTGCTAATGGTGTCTTGGACGTGCTGTATCCGGAGGATAATAAAGCTGAACTGTTTGATGTTATTCTGGACTCTGACTCTAATTATTCCCTATACTCTGAAATGGGTGAGAATTACCCCAGGGATGAAGCAGCTGTCAGCATAAAGAATACAGATAACGTTGGTGACTCCACCACCTGACCACTGCTTTATAGAAGTACACTTCTGGACAATTGCAGGATGAGTATAATGTACTCTACTCAAAAAAAATTAAACAAATGCATTAGAGTAAAACCCCAAGTCATGTAAACTTAAGGGAAATCAATCTGTCCTGACAAGAAGCATGAGTGATTGTCAAGCAATGTCACCTGCTTTGGTGCAAATGAAAACGACAACAGGTGTATGAAGAGGCAACAGCAAAGTAAATCACAAGAAGAGAATAGTGTTGCAGGTTTTCCTTTAGACCTATTTTTTTTACTTTTGCAGGGGTAATAGGAGAAAATGGACCAAACAATTTGTTGTGCAATTTCTCCTGAGTACGCCGATACCACATATGTGAGGAAAACCACTGTTTGGGCACACAGCAGGGCTCAGAAGAGATGGAGCGTCATTTGACTTTATGAATGTAAAATCTGATGGCATAATTAGAGGATGCCATGTTGTGTTTGGAGAGCCCCTGAGGTGCCTAGACAGTGGAAAACCCCCACAAGTGAAACCATTTTGGAAACTAAACCCCTTCGGGAACTTATCTAGATGTGTGGTGAACACCTTGAAACCCCAGTTTATAACGTTGAGTCGTGCAAATAAAAAAATCATGTTTTTCTCACAAAAATGATTTTTAATTCTAAATTTTGCATTTTCATAAGGATTACAGGAGAAATTGCACAATGTAATTTGTTGTGGAATTTCTCCTCAGTTCACTGATACCCCACATTGTGGTCGAAAACTACTTTTGAAACACAGTGCAAAGCTCAGAAGGGAAGAAGCGCCATATTACAGTGCAGATTTTGCAGCACTGGTTTGAGGGTGCCAAGTCACATTGGCAGAGCCCCTGAGGTGCCAGAACAGCAGAACCCCCCATAAGTGACCCCATTTTACAAACTACGCCTTTCAATGAATTTTTCTAGGGACGTTTTATTCTTCGGGTCTGTACGATTACAGCAATACCTCATTTATATAATTTTTTTACGTTTTGGTGCTTTTACACAATAAAAAGCTATAACTTTTATTTTTCTGCTGACAGAGCATTATGGTGGCTTGTTTTTCACGGGACAAAGTGATGATTTCAGAGGTACCATTTTTATTTACACTCATGTTTTTATTGTGTTTTATTGCACATTTTGTTTGGTGGTATAATGATAAAGCATATTTTTATGCCTCATTTTTTTTTCCCGTGTTGACTGAAGGGGTTAACTAGTGGGACAGTTTTATATAGTGGGTTGTTTCAGACGCGGTGATACCAAATATGTGTACTTTTTTTGTTTTGTGTATTTATTGAATTCATATTTTTTGTTGTCCTTTACTTTTTTTTATAAATATGCTGCAAAATGAAAAAAAAACTGGAATAACCCTTTAAACACAATAAAAGAGTATTAAAGAATGACTCTTAGGCCTCTTTCACACTTCAGTCGTTTGGCGTCAGTTAAAATCCGCCAAAGTGTGAAAAAAGCGGATCCGCCAGAAAAGTGGAATAATGGATGCAAACGGATCACTTTTCAACCCGGAAAATGCATTGTACGCATGTCTGGCACGGAGGAGAGAGAGAGAGAGAGAGAGAGACACCCCGGACAGTGTTCTCAGCATTTTCTATGGAAGCAACGGATCCGCTAGCGGATTCCGTCAAAAACGGATGAAGGCGGATCCGCCACCCATAGACGACCATTATACAAAACGGCGGACGCGGCAGATCCGTCATTTTGACGCACACAAAAAACGTTGCATTGGACGTTTTCAAAAAAAATTTATGACGGATCCATCAAAAAATGGATCAAACGGACGACCATCCGTCAAAATCCGTCACTAATGCAAGTCAATGTGAAAAAAGCGGATCCGCAAAAAAAAATGACGGATCCGTTTTTTTCACACTTTGGCGGATTTTGACTGACGTTGCACGACTGAAGTGTGAAAGAGGCCTTAAAGGCAAGTTCTACCCTGGTTTAGGAACTGTAATAGTATGGACAGATGTGTGAAAAAGTATTTGCCCCCTTCCTGATTTCCTATTCTTTTGCATGTTTGTCACACTTAAATGTTTCAGATCACCAAACAAATTTAAATATTAGACAAAGATAACACAAGTGAACACAAAATGCAGTTTTCAAATGTAGGTCTTTATTATTAAGAGGAATAGAAATCCAAACCTACAGGGCCCTGTGTGAAAAAGTGATTGCTCGCCAAACCTAATAACTGGTTGGGCCACCCTTAGCAGCAACAACTGAATTAAGCGTTTGCGATAACTGGCAATGAGTCTTTTACAACGCTCTGGAGGAATTTTGGCCCACACATCTTTGCAGAATTGTTGTACTTCAGCCATATTGGAAGGGATCTGAGCATAAACCGCCTTTCTCAGGTCATGCCACAACATTTCATTCAGATTAAGGTTATGACTTTGACTAGGCCACTCCAAAGTCTTAATTTGTTTTTCTTAAGCCATTCAGAGGTGGACTTGCTGGTGTGTTTTGGATCATTGTCTTGCTGCATAACCCAAGTGCGCTTCAGCTTGAGGACTCGAACAGATTTCCGAACATTCTCCTTCAAGAATTTTGATAGACAGCAGAATTCATGGTTCCATTTACCAAGACTTCCAGGTCCTGAAGCAGCAAAACAGCCCCAGACCATCACACTACCACCCCCATATTTTACTGTTGGTATGATGTTCCTTGTCTGAAATGCTATGTTACTTCTAAGCCAGATGTAATGGGACATACACCTATCAAAAGTTCAACTTTTGTCTCGTCAGTCCACAGAATATTCTCCCAAAAGTCTTGGGGATCATCAAGATGTTTTCTGGCAGAACTGAGACGAGCCTTTATGTTCTTATTGCTCAGCAATTGTTTTCGTCTCAAAACTCTACCATGCAGGCCATTTTTGCCCAGTCTTCTTCTTATGGTGGAATCCTAAAAACACTTACTTTAACTGAGTCTAGTGAGGCCTGCAGTTCTTTGGATGTTGTGCGTTTTTTGTGACCTCTTGGCTGGGTCATCGCTGTGCTCTTGGGGTAATTTTTGTCGGCCGGCCACTCCTGGGAAAATTTACCAATGTTCCATGTTTTCGCCATTTGTGGATAATGGCTCTCACTGTGGTTGACTGGAGTCCCAAAGCTTGAGAAATGGCTTTATAATCTTTTCCAGACTGATAGATATAAATTACTTTGTTTCTCATTTGTTCCCGAATTTCTGTGGTTCGCGTCATGATGTCTAGCTTTTGAGGATCTTTTGGTCTACTTCACTGTGTCAGGCAAGTCTTATTTAAGTGATTGCTTCATAGACAACAGGTGTGGCAGTAATCAGACCTTGGTATGGCTAGGGAATTTGGACTCTGCTTCCCAAAGATATGATAAACCACAGTTAATTTATGTTTTAAGGGTGGGCAATCACTTTTTCACTTTCTGTAAATTTGAATTTCTTTTTCTCTTAATAATAAAGACCTTCATTTAAATACTGCATTTTGTGTTTACTTGTGTTATCTTTGTCTAATATTTACATTTGTTTGGTGATCTGAAACATTTAAGTGTGACAAGCATGCAAAAGAATAGTAAATCAGGAAGGGGCAAAAGTTTTTCACACAGCTGTATATGCTTAAAGGGTATAGATTACTAAGAAGTCCCTATTAGATTGCTAGAACAAGTTAAACCTGCTCCGAGCAGTGTATATAATTTCCATTCATATCCATAAGTTTACCATTAGAGAAGGCATATTTTGTAGCATTGTATAGAAAATATAGATTGAACCGTATACTGGTTACTTGCTCTTTACGTCAGTTTCTCATGTATGGATTTCGTCTTAGGTGATGCATTCATAGATTATGTTTCAGTGGGAGCAGTTGGATGGCATCGTGTATTCAGTTCACCTTGTGCTCTTAGTGTAGACTCTTGGCAAAATAATTATTAAATTAATGATAGAATCATTTATCAGGACTAATCACCTTCTGTTATTAAAATGTGCGCCATCTGGAATTCTCCAGTAGAATCTTTTCTGAACTGTGAACCTCACAGAACATCTACAGAGAAACAAACCATGTTTGAAGAATTAGTGGGAGTACTATGCCTAGAATATATTGTTTATTCAGCTCTATGTGAGTTAGGTAAATGAAAAGTTAACTGGCCAAGTTATTAACCCTCTGCCCTATCCTGTTTTGACACAATGATTTTATGTATCTTGCAGCCTTGGATCTCAGGACCCATTACGAATATTCTGCCCTTATGGGTTTGTTTTGCTTTCTGCAATAAATCTGAAAAATCTCTTTTTAAAGTTGCCTGTTGATTTAATGAGAACCTGCTCACTGCCTCGAGGTAACCCTTGACTCTGATCTCTCCTTCAAACCACACATCCATACCCTTTCCACTTCCTGTTGACTCCAGCTCAAAAATATTTCCCGGATACACACATTCTTCAACTAAAAATCTGCAAAAACCCTAGTCTATGCCCTCATCATCTCACGCCTCGACTACTGCAACTTTCTGCTTTGTGGCCTCCCGTATAACACTCTCGCACCCCTTCAATCTATCCTAAACTCTGATGATTGACTAATCCACCTGTCTACCCGCTATTCACCGGCTACTCCTCTCTGTCAATCCCTTCAATGGCTCCCCATTGCCCCGATATTTCAGTTTAAAACCCTAACCATGGCATACAAACCATCCACAACCTGTCTTGTGAATGTTTTAGAAATGAATTCTGAGCAGAAGCTCCCTCTGGTGGTTACAAACAGTACTGAACCATTCAATGAGGATTGGCAATCAGGAATCACAGACTGGCAGGATATAAGGGAGGTTCTCTCCCATCATGGTTGCCGGTGATCAATTGTTCTTGTCTCAACTTTGGTTCCTGGTTCACTTGGAAGCTTGCTGAGTCTTGCCTCTTCTCCTGCTCTCAGATAAGATATTTTCTGTTTTTTGTTTTTGTGCTTTCCATTTGCATATTTCTCTGCATTTCTGTGAGGTTGGCCAGGTTCCCCTCCCCAGGGGGCTTGGGCTCCTCTCGGTTCCTCTGGAGCCACTGTTGTTTGTTCATTTGCCTTTTCCAGTTTTTTCAGTGGCTGCGGCTTAGTTTTGTTACACCAGAGAACTAATTTAGGTGGTAGAGGTCGTGTGATCTCAGGTGTTGCAATTAGTAGCTTTGGCTTTTTTTAGGGTTTTTTTGGATTGCAGTAAGTATCCTTCATATCCTTTTCTGTCTAGGCAGATTGGGCCCCAACGTTTGCTCATACTATTTTCTGTCTGTGTCTGTATTTCCTCTTGTCTAACCGCCATTACATGTTTGGGGGCTTCCTATGTTCTTTGGGGATCTGATCCGGGGCAGATAGCTTTCCTCTTTCTATCTTTAGGTGTAGTTAACCTCTCAGGCTGTGACGAGGCGTCTAGGACCAACGTAGGAACGCTCCACGGCTGCCATTAGTTGTGGTGGTTAGTCAGGGTACTGCAATCCAGTAGATTCCAACCTCTCTGGTGTATTGCCGTTTTTGCCTGCTCTCCTCAGCTACCAAAACATAACACTGTCTACTCCATACATCTGTGACCTAGTCTCCCGGTACTTACCTGCATGCAACCTCCGATCCACACAAGATCTCTTTCTCTACTTCCTTCTTATCTCCTCTTCCCACAATCACATACAAGATTTGTCCCGTATATTTCCCCTACTCTGGAATTTTCTTCCCCAACATATCAGACTGTCGAATACCGTGGAAAACTTCAAAAGGAAGCTGAAGACCTACCTCTTCTGACAAGGCCACAACCTGCAGTAACCCTCTTTCCACTACACTGCTGCACAGCCAGCCCTACCCTCACGTATATATGCTCACCCATCCCTTGTAGATTGTGAGCACTTGCGGGCAGGGTCCTCTCTCCTCCTGTACCAGTAGGTGACTCGTTTTGTTCAAGATTATTGTGCTTGTTTTTTGTTAAAATAATAACCTGTCACCTTCAGAAATTTATATGCAGAGATAGTGGCAGCTTGCAGATAAATAGTGTTTAATTAATATCTGGTTACCCTTCTGGCGCAGCTTTGAAAGAGAGAAAATGATTATTTTTTTTTTGTGTGTGAAACATCTGACTGCACTCGGATATCACCCTACTGCAGTGCGACTTCTGCGGACGCCGGCAATGGAAAAGATGAAGAAATTACTTTCTCCATCTCCTCCTCACCTGTGCTCTGATTCTCTCATGCGAGAGGATCAGATTAGTGCACTGACACTCGGCTCATGATCATAGCAGAGCAGGAGCAGAGGGTCATTAGAATATCTCATCTGATGCTCTCACATCGGATGCAACATGCTAGTGTGACTCCGATTTCAATGTGTGTCTCTGAACAAAAAGGTCAGGGCTGATACTAGGAATTTCAGGGCTCCATACTGGCAAAATTTTCAGGCCCCCTTGAGACTCCGCCCAGGCTCCACTTCCACCCTTCAAACCTTCCACAGTCCCACTGCCCACTCTTGGAAAAACTCAACTTCTCCACCACGAACTCACCAATCACACATTAACAGTTTCCATCTAACACCAGATCAC
>VIAB01004592.1:116315-126404 GCA_009801035.1 Oophaga pumilio | reverse complement strand
ATGTAAAATGAATTGGGTGGTGGAGGAGGGTGCTAAGCCCCTGAAAAAGTCCTCCCCCTCTTACAATTCATTGTGATGCTATCAGAGACTTAAAATTTATTGGGGAGAGGAGGCGATAAGGTGCATAGGACCCTTTATAATGAACTTAAAAGGTGCGAGAAGACGCTGTCAGGGACTTGTAATGAATTGGGAGGTGGTGGAGGATACTCAGGTTCCTGATACAGTCTTCTCCCACTTCCAAATTCATTTTGATGCTATCAAGGACTTATAATGAATGGGGGGGACACAGGACATGGACTAAGGCTATGTGCACACGTTCAGGATTTGCAGGAGAAAATTCTGCTGCATGTCTTAATGTTTTGTCAGGAAGAAAGTTGAGTAAAATACATTTACTTTTTTCCACATTTTTGCCATGCTTTTGTTACAAATTTTTCCCCATTAGTACGGGTGAAATACGCTGCAAGAATTGACATTATGCAGATTTTAATCTGCAAGGAAAAAATAAACAACGTGTGCATGAGACTTCACTTGTACTGTAAAGCCTTGCATATTTTCCGTCTGCACATAGCCTTACAGTTAATTGGGGAGAGACACAGACTGAATAATTTATATTATTGGGCGGCATAGAATATAGTTAATGGGGGGCACAGTGCTGCTTATCACTTTATATGTTTAATGGTGTGTTGCTAATAGTATATTAATGGTGGGGTACATATCTATATTCAGGGGGGAGACACATGTATGTATACAATGTAAGTGACCTTCTATTTTCAGGGCTGCGATGATCATTGAGACAAGATGAGTCGTGGCTGGGAAATGTTGACATGAAGGTCTGACCAGATGGAGAATAAACAGGAGAAAGCGGCTCTAATCAGATGAGATGTCAGCGGTAAGTGCCTGGATGTAGATATTATTCTGTATCTGCTCTCTGTGAAGTGGAGTGATAATGTTATCTGTAAAATCTCTTATTCTACATTCTCACATGTGTGAAATGTCTGTGTGCTTTCAGGTTTTTTTTTTTATCAGGTGGCACACGGACAGTTTTATAGGTCCATTCACACATACAGGAAAATCACGGATTTGAGAATGAGATCCGTGAGGGTTTAGAGAATATTCTGTTCTGATCAGATTTTGAGGGTCAGAATAGGACATGCTCATTGCGTCTGTAAATGCGAGCAGCACACCAACATTACAGGAATGTAGCCTTATTATATAGTGTACTCAGTTATGTATAGTACGGTCCCTTAGTATTTAGTGTACTCATTTATTATGTATAGCACAGTTTTTTAGTATATAGTGTCCTCATTTATTATGTATAGCAGAGTCCCTTAGTATATAGGGTACTCACTTATGTATAGCACTGTTCCTTAGTATATAGTGTACTCATTTATTATGTATAGCACTTTTCCTTAGTATATAGTGTCCTCATTTATTATGTATAGCAGAGCCCCTTAGTATATAGTGTACTCACTTATGTATAGCACTGTTCCTTAGTATATAGTGTACTCACTTATTATGAATAGTATAGTCCCTTACTATACAGTGTACAAACTTATGTATAACAGTCACTTAGTGTATAGTGTACTCACTTATTATGTATAGCGCCGTCCTTCGTTACATAGTTTCCTCTTTTATTATGTATAACACCGTCCCTTATTACATACCATCCTCTCTAGTTATATATGGTGTTGTCCCGTATTATATAGCTTCCTCTGCTGTTATGTACAGTGCTGTCTCTTACATAGTTTATTCTTGTTAATTTTGTTATTCACTGAGCCCTCTTTTAATACACAGTCCCCTCTCGTTATCTCATTAGATATAAAATGACTGCTGATGGAGCAGCTGGTCACCAGACGACCAGTCCATCAGCTCCTCCATTAGAAAAGAAGCTTTCCCATGCTCCATCAGCCGTCATTGCATTATATATCTAACAAGACAGGACGGTGTGTAATAAAAACAGGGCTTTATACACTGCTCAAAAAAATAAAGAGAGCAATTAAACAACATAATATAACTCCAAGTAAATCAAACTTCTGTGAAATCAAACTGTCCACTTAGGAAGCAACACTGATTGACAATCAATTTCACATGATGTTGTGCAAATGGAAAAGAACACAGATGGAAATTATTGGCAATTATCAAGACACACTCATAAAGGAGTGGTTCTGCAGGTGGGGACCACAGAGCACATCTCAGTACCAATGCTTTTCTGGCTGATGTTTTGGTCACTTTTGAAAGTTGGTTGTGCTTTCACACTCGTGGTAGCATGAGACTGACTCTACAACCCACACAAGTGGCTCAGGTAGTGCAGCTCATTCAGGATGGCACATCAATGCGAGCTGTGGCAAGAAGGTTTGCTGTGTTTGTCAGCGTAGTGTCAAGAGGCTGGAGACGCTACCAGGAGACAGGCTTGTACACCAGGAGACGTGGAGGGGGCCGCAGGAGGGCAACAACCCAGCAGCAGGACCGCTACCTCTGCCTTTGTGCGAGGAACAGGAGGAGCACTGCCAGAGCCCTGCAAAAATGACCTCCAGCAGGCCACAAATGTGCATGTGTCTGCACAAACGGTTAGAAACCGACTCCATGAGGATGGTCTGAGTGCCCGATGTCCACAGATGGGGGTGATGCTCACAGCCCAACACCGTGCAGGACGCTTGGCATTTGCCACAGAACACCAGGATTGGCAAATTCGCCATTGGCGCCCTGTGCTCTTCACAGATGAAAGCAGGTTCACACTGAGCACATGTGACAGACATGACAGAGTCTGGAGACGCCGTGGAGAGTGATCTGCTGCCTGCAACATCCTTCAGAATGACCGGTTTGGCAGTGGGTCAGTAATGGTGTGGGGTGGCATTTCTTTGGGAGGCCACACAGCCCTCCTTGTGCTCGCCAGAGGTAGCCTGACTGTCATTAGGTACCGAGATGAGATCCTCAGGCCCCTTGTGAGACCATATGTTGGTGCGGTTGGCCCTGGGTTACTCCTAATGCAGGACAATGCCAGACCTCATGTGGCTGGAGTGTGTCAGCAGTTCCTGCAAGATGAAGGCATTGAAGCCATGGACTGTCCCACCCGTTCCCCAGACCTGCATCCGATTGAGCACATCTGGGACATCATGTCTCGCCCAAGCCACCAATATCACGTTGCACCACAGACTGTCCAGGAGTTGACGGTTGCTTTAATCCAGGTCTGGGAAGAGATCCCTCAGGAGACCATCCGCCGCCTCATCAGGAGCATGCCCAGGCATTGTAGGGAGGTCATACAGGCACGTGGAGGCCACACACACTACTGAGCATCATTGTGACTTGTTTTAAAGGACATTACCTTCCACTTTAATTTTGTGGGTGACTCCAAATCCAGGCCTCCATTGGTTAATAAATTTGATTTCCATTGATGAATGTGCTGACAACAAAATCACACAAAAATCAACTTTGTACAGAACAAAGTATTCAATGAGAATATTTCATTCATTCAGTGTTCCCTTTATTTTTTTTTTGAGCAGCGTATAATCCGATATGTAAGGGACAGAGCTGTACATAAAACAGAGGGCACTGTGTAATAAGGGACGTCAATATACATAATAAAGGAGACTATGTAATATATGCACATATATATGTGTGTGGGTGTATAATAGATCATTGTCACCATAAAAGGAGGGGGGCCCTGACACATTTCATGTACAGGGGCCCCAAGCTGTCAGTGTCCGCCCCTGCATGACTCCATAGCATAGTTGCTGTTCCCAAGTACTGCAGCTCAGCCCCTATTCACTTCAATGGGAGACAAGTTGCAGAACTTGAGAATGGGCACTACCCAGTGGACAGAGCTGAGCTCTATGGCTCTGTTCACTTTGTACATCCGGCTACCAAGGTTACAGCTGATACTGTGATACTGGATGTCAGACCCCCACAGATTTGATATAGATGACCTATTCTAGGTTCTAGGGATGGGTCATCAATGTCGTAATAGTGGATGACCATTTGAAATAAAATAATCTTAAAAAAAAAACGGCAAAAATATGGGTGTGGTCTGCACAAAATGTGTTTGTATAAAAATATATACACAACACTGATCTATGTGTGTGGATTTGTGTACATTCACACATTCTACCACATACAAAAAAACAACTCTGCTATACATACACACACACAAAAATTGTGCTACACTAGTTTATACATACCGCTCAGCTACATCAACACATACTCACTTCTCATGCATGCTGTCTATACACTACCACATTTTGAAGATACTGCCAGGCATGTGACTGATCACATTATCTGAAAAGTCTTTGAGCTAGCCAGGACCTGAAGAATCCATGCAGTAAAGTACAAGTCCTGGTAGCTTCCTTTCCTGAGCTGCAACCATCAGACAGATCAGTGTGGGGCAGGAGAGCGAGCTATGCTGCTGCAGAGGAAGTTGCCTCTGGCTTATAGCACACAGACTTTTTTAGCAACACTTTGACTCACTAAGGCTAGTTTCACACTAGCGTTTGGCAGGGCTGCGTACTTCCTCTGGTAAGCCTCGCCCACTGCTGCACCTCTTCCATTCAGTTCCGCCTACATCTGCATGCGTCCTGCATACCCCATCTTTAACATTGGGTACGCAGGCCATGCGGATGTATGCGGCTGCGCCTGCATGCGTCGTTTTGACGCTGTACCGAACGCAACATGTTGCATTTTGTTGCGGACAGCGTAGCGTGAAAACGACGAATGCGGATGCATCCGCATACATCCGCATGGCCTGCGTACCCAATGTTAAAGATGGGGTACACAGGACGCATGCAGATGTAGGCAGAGCTCAACGGAAGAGGTGCGGCAGTGGGCGGGGCTTACAGAAGGAAGTACACAGCCCTGCCGAACGCTAGTGTGAAACTAGCCTAAAAAGTGAGTAAAGTCCAAAAAAACGCAATAAGTTTGGTATTACCATAGACATACAGATCCGCAGAATAAAGTGAACATGTCAATTTTACTACACAGTAAATAGCAAAATGAAACAGAAAAAAGACTTAAATAGCTAAATTGTTGCTTTCCATTCCACCCCATGAAGAAGTTATAGCTCTTCGACTGAAGCTTTAAGCAAGGGAAAGACATTTTAAAAAAAATAAAGCGTGATAGCTTAGATCACTAAATTTGTTTTCCTAATTATTTTTGTATTTTTGAGAAAGATTTTATACTTGGTTTCCTATTACTTTCTGAATCTTTTCATCAGATGATAATTCCTTCACTTAGTTAACGATTAGAGCCTTGCCAGCGATTTCCAGTGATTAACAGTACACATGAAATCTTCTTATCTAAAAACTTAACTGTAGCAAACAATGACTGAACCACCACCAGCTTGTAAATCCCCTGGGGTTTTCAACATTTTTGTAACCTGCTACACAGGGAAACAGATGGGGATTTTTACATTGCTTGCAAACCTTCCCAAAGTAAGGGGCTTAGGTGCTCCACACAAGTTGATGCAAATCCTGCATTCTATGTAGAAGACTCATCAATCAAGACACAGACAAACTAGCTTTTGTCAAGCAGTATCCTTTGGCTGCAGGGAATGGAGTTCAGTCATTAGTTTTCTCTTTCTTGTGTAGATGGCAGTTAGGACTTATTTATAGGACTGTGGAGTCAGTAAGCCAAACCTCCTACTCCTCAATTTCCCTAACTCCACAGCACTAGTCACTACTGAGCATGTGCATAAAGTGCAGCACAGATTCATCTCAACTAAAAGCCGAGATCCTTAGATCAGGAACAGAACAGACATTTATAGGACATTTTATAACTTTCCTAAATTCTTATGGAAACATTTAAAGTACATCCTGCATTGTACTACTGTACCCAATTTATTATATATTTTAGGAGTTGGTCCATTTTATTCCGACTCCGACCCCACAGCACTGCCTCACCACGGAGCATGTGCATAAAGTGCAGCACAGATTCATCTCAACTAAAAGCCCAGATCCTTACATCAGGAACAGAACAGACATTAATTGGACATTTCACATCTTTCCTAAATTCTTATGGAAACATTTACAGCACATCCTGCAATGTACTACCGTACCAATTTATTATTTTACAAGTCCGAGTCAGTCTATTTTATACCAGCTCCACGAAAAATGGACACTGGTTCAACAGCCCTGCTTGTTTACACCTTACATTTTACGCTTTTTTTTTGCTTGTGCGTTTTTGTGATTGGAAAATAAAAAATAGGGTTTCTAAAAAATAACTTCTAAAATTCTAAAATTTTAATTTACAAGGTGCGTTTTTTGACCTGAGGTGAGTTTTTTTTTAACAAGTGCAGTATATCTTACTTTCAGCATTTTTACTGTAGTTTTTACACAATGAGTTCAAATATATTAGAAGAATAAAAGGCACCAAAAACACAAATTTCTAGTGCTGTTTTCTGGCATTTGAATGCCAAAAAAATTCCTCTATATGTAAAACAAGGCATCTCCTAAAAAGCAATATGAAACCGAAACGAGAAATGGAAATGAAGCTCAAATAAAAATATAATTCTTTATTAACCCCTTCCTGACATGCATCATACAAGTACTGCTCTGAGGGAGGTGCATTCCCGCATAGAGCAGTACTAGTAAAGTGCACCGATCGCGAGGCCCAACGCCGAGCGACGCAGCGTTCCAGTGCGGGTGTCAGTTGTCTGTGACAGCTGACATCCCGCAGCAACGCCCATGATCGGCAGCAGCACCGATCGTGGGCATTTAACCCCTCTGATGACGCTGTCAGTAGTGACAGCGAGATAGAAAAGCATCGCGTGGTGGGGTTCCCTGTGCGCGATGCGATCGCGTTGTCCTGATGGTCTCCATGGAGACCTCCGGCTTCAAGATGGCCACGGGGTCCTTCAGTTTCCTGCAGGTAAGGTGGCTTGTGAGCACCTGGCGTGCCTTACCTGCCTGTCAAATGGCTCATCTGATGGAAACCCCAAAGTAAGTGCTCTGCATAGAACGTCAGATAAATGTGATCTCAAACGTTATGTAAAATGTTCCCAATAAAGCTTCCACTCAATCCACAAAAAAAGCAAGTCCCCACTCAGATCTGTCATCTGTTAACGGAAATATAGGGGGCTTCCATGTTACTGGTAGCACAAAGGCTCTGGAAAAACAAAATGGCTCCTCACCACACAAAAGAAATTCAGCAAATTCTCCGCTCCCAAATCCAAAAGCCCCCCCTCCTTCTGAGCCCCAGAGTGCCTAAACCACATATAGTACCTACATGTTAGTCATTTCTGTAGTGATGAGAGCCCACCTAATTTACAGGTGCATGTCTCCAGAAGCATGAGATGGGCATAATGTACTGGTCACTACAACGTATTGGTCACTACAATGGCAGTTTGCAATTTCCACTCAGCAACATCCACTACTGCTTGTTTCTGGAAAACGCTCATGGAGTGAAAATAGTCACTAAATCTGTAGATAAGTTCCCAAAGAGTTACAATTTCCAAAATTGGATCACTTGAGGGGGGATTCTGCTTTTCTAGCACTCAGGGGCTCTTTATATGGAATCCACAAACTAGTCTAGGAAAATCTGCACTCCAGGAGGCAAATAGTGCTCTATTCCTCCCGAATCACTCCGTATGGCTAAGAAGTACTGTACAGCCACATATGGGGTATTTCTACATTCAACAGAAATTGTGGGACACATTTTGGTGCCATTTTTACCCATTTCCCAGTGTGAAAATGTAAACCTTGGGGTTAACACACAATCTTGGTGGTAAAAATGTAAATTATTTTTTCTTCACTGCCCAATGGTATAAAAGTTTGTGACACACCTTTGGTGTCAATATAATCACTGCACCCCTAGATTAATTCATTGAGAGGTTTAATTGGTAAAATGGGGTCACTTATGGGGGGTTCTGCTGTTCTGGCACATCAGGGGCTCTATCAATGTAACATGGCACCCTCAAACAAGTGCAGCAAAATCTGCACTGTAATATGATGCTATTTCCCTTCTGAGGTTTGCAATGTGCCTCAAAAGTAGTTTTCGACCACATATGGGGTATCAGTGAACTCAGGAGAAATTGCACAACAAGCTTTGGGGTCCAGTTTCTCCTTTTGCCCTTGTGAAAATACAAAATTTGTAGCTAAAAAAGTTTTTTGTGGGAAAAATTTGATCTTTTTATTTTCCCGGCTTAACGTTATAAACTGTGAAGAATCTGGGCGTTCAAAGTGCTCAATACACATCTAGATAATGTCCCAAAGGGGTCTAGTTTCCAAAATGGTGTCACTTGTTGGGGGTTTCCACTGTTTAGGCACATCAGGGGCTCTTCAAACTCGACATGGTGTCCACTATAATTATTCCATCAAAGTTTGCATTCAAAAAGTCAAATGGCGCTCCTTCCCTTCCAAGCCCTGCCGTGCACCCAAACTGTAGTATTCCCCCACATATGGGGTATCGGCATGCTCAGGAGAAATGGCACAACAAAATATATCGGTCCATTTTCCCCTGTTACCCTTGCAAAAGTAAAAAAAATTAGGTCTAAAGGGAAATTTTTGTGAAACAAAAGTAAAATGTTTATTTTTTCCTTCCACATTCCAAAAATTCCTGTGATGCACCTGAAGGGTTAATAAACTTCTTGAATGTGGTTTTGAGTAAATTGAGGGGTGCAGTTTTTAGAATGGTGTCATTTTGGGTTATTTTCTGTCATATAGACTCCTCAAAGTCACTTCAAGTGTGAGGTGGTCCCTAAAAAATGGTTTTGCAAATTGTCATAAAAATGAGAAATCGCTGGTCAACTTTTAACCCTATAACTTTCTAGCAAAAAAAAAAAAAATTATGTTTCCAAAATTGTGCTGATGTAAAGTAGACATGTGGGAAATGTTATTTATTAATTATTTTGTGCAATATGACTCTCTGATTTAAGGGCATACAAATTAAAAGTTTGAAAATTGCTAAACTTTCAAAGTTTTCGCCAAATTTCTGTTTGTTTGTTTTTTTCACAAATTCATATGAAAGAAATTTTTCCACTACTATAAAGTACAATAGGTCACGAGAAAAATCTTGGAATCACCGGGATCCGTTGAAGCGTTCCAGAGTTATGACCTCATAAAGTGACAGTGGTCAGAATTGTAAAAATTTGCCTGGTCAGGAAGGTGAAAACAGGCTTCAGTGTGAAGGGGTTAAATACAAAGATACAATTAATTAATATAGACAGTACATAAAGTGTTGAGAAAAAAAAAGTTGTAGAAACAAGAAAAGGGGAGTAAGTATAAAGTAGCCAATGTGGGCCAGTACAGAAACACAAGTGGGTGAGATTGAAGTAAAAAAAAGGCCTATATAAATAGGATACTAGTAAGATGTTGGGTAAATAGCACCATAGACCTGAATCTACAAAATAATTGTCTAATTCTGTCTATAACGGAAATCCCGAGTCGCTGATTGGTCGCGCCCGGCCGGACGCGACCAATCAGTGACAGGCACAGTCCGGCCGCGAATTGGCGCAGATTTGAACCACGCACAGCACTGCTATTGTCGGGAGATCAGAAGCGCTAGCCGCTGATCTCCCGACGGTAGCCGTGGGTCATCTACTGCCGTATGGAGGTCAGCGGCGACGCAGCCGGGAGATGACCGGCGCTAGCCAGTCATCTCCAAGCTGCTCGCAGCGGAAGTACCCCGACCGGCGGCCTCCACGTAAACCCCAGCAGCAGCCTCCACATATACCCCAGCAGCAGCAGCCTCCACATATACCCCAGCAGCAGCCTCCACATATACCCTGTGGTACAGCAAAGGGTGTTTTGCTGGATGGGAGATATATTTCTGCCAGCAGGTTAAAGTTTGGTCGGGATTTTCCCTAAAGACAAGGACCTGTGATGATGTCATGGTCATGTGATCCGCCCAGGTGATGTGTACCTCACCTGTGGGTGTGGTTAGGGGCCATGTAATGGTGAGAATGAGTGAGAGAGAGATCGGAAGAGGAGGAGCTCGGCTGGAGCCAGCCTGCATCTGTTTACTGGACTACAGGTGCTGCAAACCCTTAGCAGCTAAACTCCAGACCACCCAGGGAATGGCACCTGGCGATCGCTGCTGACCTGGCAGCCACTTAGTTAAGCCGTCCCAGCAAGGGTGAGTCTGGGACCAGTGGTTCTCCAAGTT
>VIAB01004592.1:90976-102060 GCA_009801035.1 Oophaga pumilio | reverse complement strand
ATGACTAGTGTGTCTCCCTTCCTTCATCTGCTGCTGAAAAGGAATTTGCAGCCAAGACATCAAATAAAAAAATACATAAAAGACCAACTGGTTTCATAATTCTATTTGAGGAGTTTCCAGAGATATGGTCACAGATATCCTTTGGAAACGCAAGCGGATCACAAACAATAGGTCATCACGTCTTATCGTGTGAATGCCTTCTGAAATTACATGAAAAATACTTTAGGACATCAACTTCATGCAAAAAAATGTTGTTTCCTACTGCCTGCGAGTACATAAAGATCCCATTTCCTATTGCCATTTTATAAAACGAGTTCATGTTAGATCCTAATCAAACTTTCGAAGAAATCAAGCGCTCACTCCTCATGGACCGGAACAAGAGTTTTATTTATATCAAACGCCTTTATTTTTGAAAACATAAAAAAGGCTCCGTGCAACAACTCTTTTGCACAGTACTTTGCAGCCGGCCCAATGGTCAGCTTATTTTCCCCGATTAAAGGGAAGCGGTCAAGACATTATTACATATGGAACTAGTGGTGTGTCTATGTAGGCACTTGCTCCCCCAATAAAAATATATATTTATCGTAGACGTCCGATGTTCCAGTCAT
This sequence comes from Oophaga pumilio, assembly GCA_009801035.1. Lineage (NCBI taxonomy): Eukaryota > Metazoa > Chordata > Amphibia > Anura > Dendrobatidae > Oophaga > Oophaga pumilio. The sequence goes on along the minus strand of VIAB01004592.1, from coordinate 101,452 downwards.
GAGAAATCTAGTGTAGAAACCATATCATTTATTGAAGAGGAAGCACCTATACAGCTACATCATCAATTCCTTATGAAAAACCTGCTGACTGGTTCCTTTTAAAGGGAATCTGTCAGTAGGATCAACCCTCCTAAATCATCTATATGGCCATGTAGGTCGTAGGAAGCTGAATACGATACCTTGATATCTGATTCGATGTCTTATTCCAGAGAGATCCAAGTAGAAGGGTGTGTTACTAGTGTGGTATGAAATCTAAGGGGTAACTTTTCTCCTTGTGTAGCGTGACAAGCCAAGCATGTCAGAGTGAGGAGACTTCTACGCCATGCAATGCTCCTCTGGGAAGTTACATATGCGAATTGCCTCTTCAAAGAGGAAGAAGACTTGAACTCTAGTGCCACCTATTGGAAACAGCAATTCTAGAAGTCAATAGCGACCCTCTCACAAGCCATGCCATAGGACTTATGATAAAAGCCAAACCAGAATTTCAATTTGCACATAGTGTTTCAGGATATTGCCACTCATCAGTGCAAAGTATGACATCTGATTTGGCTAGGTGAGAGGCTTAAGACTTTGATTTAAGGGGTAATATTTCACAATTGTGACATGTAATGGCCGCTCTCTGCTCTCCTGATCTCACTGCAGAGCTGTGTGTGATCATACCAGACACATCTGCAGGTTCCTCTCAGTGCTTCAGCTTCCACAGCGGGAAAACCTCCTATTATTTAAAAAAAGCTCTAGAGGAAGATTCTCAGAGAGATCAGTGTCCGGCCCATAGTCTTTAACAGCTCATATAAGAAAAACATGGATTTCTCAGGAATAAGACAAAGGATCGCAGATATCAAGTTTTCATTTTATTCAGATTCCTTTGACCTGCCTGTCCACATAGATGTCTAAGAAGGTTCGATCCTACTGACAGATTCCCTTTAACCCCTTAATGTCCAATGACGGAAAGAGTCTGTCCTTGGACACAAACCGGTTTGGTACGGGCTCTGGCGATGAGCTCGCACCTTTTCCGGCACATGACAGCTGATCTGTTCAGCTGATATGTTCCCGGAACAGCCGCGGGTGGAATCGCGATTCACCCACGGATGTTAACATGTTAAATGCCGCTGTCAAATGACAGCGGCATTTGACATGCTCACGCAGGAAGCGCGTCATTACCCCCTCCGATTGGCGCCCGTGTCTGGATTGGCATGACAGCCTGGGGTCAGCAGAAGACCTCTGTGGTTGTCATTGCTGGATCACTATGAGCGCCGCCTGGTGGTCAGCGCTCATAGCAAGTGAGTATATCTGCTACATAGAGCAGGGCTGTTGCCCTGCTCTATGTAACAGAGGTGATTGGATAACTGCAGCTTCAAGTCTCCCATGGAGACTATTGAAGCAAGTAAAAAAAAAATTATTGTATAAAATATTACAAAAATAAAAAAATATATATAAAAGTTCAAATCACCCCCTTTCGCCCCATTCAAAATAAATAAAAAAAAAAAAATCAAATATACACATATCTGGTATCTCTGCATTCTGAATCACCCGAACTATCAATATATAAAAAGAATTAATCCAATCGGTAAATGGCATAGTGAGAAGAAGAAAAAAAAAAATCAAAAACCCAGAACTACTTTGTTTGGTCGTTGCAACATTGCAATAAAATGAAATAACGGGCGATCAAAAGATCGTATCTGCACCAAAATAGTATCAATAAAAAAGTCAGCTCGGCACACAAAAAAGGCCCTCATCCAACCCGAGATCACGAAAAATGGAGACACTACAGGTCACGGAAAATGGCAACTTTTTTTTTTTTTTACAAACTTTGGAATTTTTTTTCACCACTTAGATAAAGAAAGAACCTAGACATGCTTGGTATCTATGAACTCGTAATGACCTGGAGAATCATATTGACAGGTCAGTTTTAGCATTTGGTGAACATGGTAAAAAAGCCAAAACAAAAAACAAATGTGGGATTGCACTTTTTTTGCAATTTCATCGTACTTGGAAGTTTTTTCCTGTTTTCTAGTACACGACATGGGAAAACCAATGGTGTCGTTCAAAACTACAACTTGTCCCGCAAAAAACAAGCTCTCACATGGCCGTTTTGACCAAAAAATAAAAAAAGTTATAGCTCTGGGAAGAAGGGGAGCAAAAAATGAAAATGCAAAATCAAAAATGCCCCTGGTCGTTAAGGGGTTAAGCTTCAAAAACCCCTCCGATGAGCTGTTTAAAAAAATAAAAAATTGAGGAATGCTGCATACTGTAAGACTTTATAACCTCACTGTACTCATAAAATGATCCTGCATTGGGTCTGATGATAATCTACAGTAGTACTGTCTGTCACTCAGAATACGAAAGGCTTCTTCCAAATATGCCTCTCTAAAACAGTGCCACCACCTTTATCAGCGGCAGGAACAATGATCTTATCATTAATGCTCATCTGAAGAAGAGATCTGATTGGTTTTGAAATGCATTAGAATTTTAATTGTACTAGATCACTAATTTTTTGATACAAGACTGTCTCAAGAGGAAGAGCTCCAATATTCCGGACATTCCTCTGCACTACTGATAAACAGTTAACTCTGTTGAAAGCTTCAGCAATCTTGCGCAGGTAGCTGGCAGCCATTTCAGTAAGTAGTCATTTAAAATTACCTGGCAATTTAATTCTTCAGGTCAGTAGAACCATGGCAAGATTTTTTTTGAGGTGTAAAAAAAAAAAAAAAAAAAAAAAAAATCGGAAGTTTGTAAATAAAAAAAAAAAATACTCTGCGGTAAGATTTAAGGAGACCCATAACTTTTTTCCTTTTTGAGCTGTTTTTTTTTGTTTTTTTTAACTCTAGTACATTGTTTGTTTTTTTTATATATAATTTAAGATGACAGAAAAAAAAGTTATTTTTTACCATAAAAGAGGTTAATTTTATATTTTCCTACATCATACTTTTGCAAACACCATGAATTCTAAATTTGTTTATTGATTTTTTAATTCTTTCATTTTAAAATTGAGAAAAGAAAGCAGATCTAAACAAACTTTTTTTTAATTGTTTTTATTAACGTTCATTTAATTTTTCGCCGTCACAAGTGTTAAGTGGCCCTCCGTATGCCCCCGATAGCCATGATGGTAACTAAGAGGCACCCTTCGGGGAGGAAAGCAATGGGCATGCGTATAAGGCAACTGAACCATCAAATGATTATACAGCAGTCATCGGAGCCAGCTCTAATTGCTGTCATTAGAGGCAGGATCCAGGTATCATGAATCCGGTACCTACCATTTATAGAATGTGTTCAGTATCTTACACCCACACTGGATGAAAGATGGAAATGCTGGCATAATGTTTGACTTTTGGTGAATTTTTATATTTTGTGTTAATTTAAGTTTCTAAGGGGTACAGCTTCTCTTTGTGCTAAGTAAGCATAAGAAGGCAATGCAATCCTCTTCCTGGAATTTAATATGGCATACTCCACAAGGAGAATTTTTTCCAATTAAAACGACTGTCAGAGCCTCTCACGCAGCCTCCTACTTTGTACTGATGAGGGGCAAACACTCTGAAACACGTGTCTGCACATGGAATGTCTGGTTTGGCTTCTTATCCCAAGACATATGGCAAGGCCCTATAAGGGGGGGGGGGGTCGATATTGACTTTTAGGATTGCTACATGCAATAGGTGGCACCTGGTTCCTGTCCTCTTCTCTGCAGATACAATTTGCATATTAACACTTGTTCCAAGACATTAGACATTTTGAACCCACTAATATGCTATGAACAGCTGTTAAAAATGTAATATATCATTCCAATAAAAAGGACCAGCACAACATTGAAATACAATGATGGAGATAGCACTGTAGCCCGGCAATATATTCAGATGTAAGCTGACTGAATGACAAACCTCAGACTTTGCCGCCATGAGCATAGTCCATACTTTCTTCAGCTTTTTGGTTTTACCCTGTGCCTCCTCCTGTAAACTTGTGTATTTCTCCTCAATATCCAGCCGCTCTTGCTATAAAAAAAAAAGAAAACTATATTAGACATATGTATGGAGGTGACAAATACTTGTGATACGTGGATGAGCAGCATGCTGGGCGAGCTTATAATGGCCCATAATAAAAAGAAAAATTATTATTGTGGATGCATTCCCATTGTTTTCTAACCACAGCCTCAATCACCAACCTCCTTCTCTTCCAGCTCCCTCCGAAGTTTCTCTGCTCGCCTTCTCCGCTCTTCAAGCTCCTGGTTTGATTCATCCAAAAGTTTCTCCTGTTCCTCTGCCTTGGCCAGCAAATCTACTCCTCCAACAATGACCTTTTTCTCCAAAGCGGACAGTTTCTCAAGGAGCGACTGATGTTCCTGTCTACAAGAGAAAGACAAAAATTGCATCATCCTTCTAGGATACCCATTCATCACCACCATTTCTAATAGAAGCCATGATATCACAGGAAAGAACCATGGTGCAAACAACTATGGGAAGGAGCTGAGGTATTGTGGTATAACGGGTCATTACACCTTGCACATAAAAATACATATTAACCAACACAGAATGAATGGCATCACCACAAACATTTGTAAAATATGCATAGGAAACCACCAAAAATTATCTCACTGATAGGATAAGAAATGACGAGTAATAGAAGTGATGTGGAAGAGTAGTTTTTAACAAATTAAATTCTCAATACTTGCCTATTCATTTTTAGTGCTGTGGTTTAGGCTTATATTAATGAATTATATATTATATTAGGTTTATATTAAAATACCGTAATGCATGCAAAGTGGATTTGCTTGTGCTACAGATTGAATCAAAATTATTCAATAAACTCATGAAACGAGTTCACGACAACCAATATAACAAGAGGTTTCTCCAAATACTACACAAAATGCCGCTACTAATGACTACTGCAGTCTCAGAACACCACTAGGACAAACTCTTTTTGATCAAAATGTTTGGCCCCGATAAAATAATAAAGCCTAAACTCAATGGGCACCAGCATCACGTGTCACAACACCACGAGAGCACCAGGGATCGCAGGTGCTGACTCCGCGGGAATGGCGCAGGCACGGGAGAGGAGTATAGGCTTGATTACTTTGTGGGGTCAAGCATGGGGAATGAGAAGGAGTTGTCCAAGTAGTGGACAACTTCATTAATCAATAGTAATGTGATCAGGTATTCATAAGCATGGTCTTTTTTTATCTGAGAATTTTTTTTTTCCGATTTGATGTCCTTTTCAGTGAATTGCCTTTACAATAACACTCCCATCATAGTTTTTATCCTTAATCGTACTTATCATTTGTTTCCATGCTCTTGTGCTCCTTTTTCCTGTAGATTGATTTCATTTTTATTTTAAATCATATTATAAAAATAAAGGTTATTTTATTCTTTCAAATATTTGCAATTTATCGTCGTACCTCGTCTCTCAAAATTGAGGTGCGCACATAAACTTTAACTTTATTAGCATGCACAGAGCAGTGAAACAGTTAAACTCTGCGGAAAAGCAGGGAGAAATAGTCTGTTCTGTGGCCCGCAAATTGCGTTAGGCCTGCGGCCTACAGAACAGTAGGTTCCAGGGCGGAGCGACGCAATGATATCACTGCGTTAGACTGCCCGGGGCCTGCCGCTGTCTGCTGGACTCGCTGAGTTTAGGCGAGTATGTGAGGTTTGTTTTTTTATTTTAAGAAAATACTGTCATTATGTACAGGGGCTACTAAGGGGGCCCACACATATAATAGGGACAACTAAAGGGGCCATCATATAGAATGGGGGTTACTAAGCAGGCCATAGTGGTAGCTAAGCTGGCCCACATACATAGTGAGGGTTAGTTAATTACTATACGTCTATGATACAGTGTGTGGGCTACTAAAGGGACCATTATACAGCGTCGGGCTACTAAATGGGCCATGATGAAGTGTTGGGGTTATTAAAGTGGGCTCTCATACAGAGTAAGGACTACTAAAGGGGGCCATGATACAGTGTTGAGGTTACTAAGGGGGCCCTCCTACAAAATTGGCATTAATAAAAGAGCCCTCCCACAGAGTTGTGGCTACTAAGGGGGCCAATATACCGTTTGAACTACTGTGGAGTCCATTATACAGTTTAGGGACTACTTTGGAAGCTATCATATAGTGAGGGAGCCATCATACAGTGTGAGGGCTACAAAAATGTTGCAGTTAGATATTACCTGAAAGTCAACAGGAAATTATGTAACGCAATACAAAAAGTGTTGTTTATAGTATTTTACAATATGTGATTTTTTTTTTTTTGGGGGGGGGAGCATTCACTGGATCTGCCAATTTTTTTACGTGCTTTCTCATGGGCTTCACTATATGATAGTAAATCACATGAAAAACTGTGTGCATAAAAGATGCTTATAATTATGCATACAATTTAGCATTTTTTTTTAAACAATCAAGACAAAAAAAATTGCTGCCATAACATTTTGAGTGAAGCTTTAGGAAGTTACCAGTACAATGTGGCAATAGGCTATAATCCCATACCCAACCACAAATAATGATCTTGTTGCTTTATAAAACAGTGTCTAGCTTTCACAATGTTTGCCAGGGGTAGCACAGGAACGCAACTGCTGCACCCAGTAAGTGATACATTAATGGAATAAGGGTCTCTGTCCAAACCTTGTGCTGCTTTCAGATTACATAGTTAAAACCTGCTTACAGATTCCCTTTAACCGAAACATTAATATAGAAAAAAACAGTAACAATGATTTCCTTTCGAAAGTGATAAGTGCATGGTGAGGAAGGGATTTATATTTTAGGGCACATACGTCATGTTGGATACTATGCAAATAAAGTGTCTGTCCCAGTGTCCCACAAGGGCTACTGGGAGATTTCTCAAAACTAAAGAACATAGAAATAAACTGGTTTACTGATTTTATCCTTCAAAAGATCTATACAAAATTGAGATCTGGGATGAGATTGAATGCTATGAGCTATTCCTTCATTATAGAATATTGGAAAAAAATCTGCAGTGACCGATGCACAGGCTGAAGAGCATTGCCTGCGCCACACTGTACTTACTGGGCCTTAAATAGATCTTTCTCCCTTTTCTCAAGCTCCGCTCTGGCTTTATTCCGTTCTTCTTCCTCCATGTCAAGTTTTGCTTCGAGTGCCTTCCTTTCTTCGTCAATCCTTGCTTGCATCTCTGCCATTTTATCTGGCGATACCTTCTTCTTGCCTATGCAACGAATGAAAACAGGACACATGGATTCATAAAAATGTGTTGCTACTTATCGAGAGGGAACCACCATCATGGGAATTGAGATATATTAAAAAACTAAATCTTGTATTGAAAAGCGTACTCATTCAATACAAATGTATGCAGATTCAATCACAATTATCTAACCCTACTGTATATTACCAAAATACACAAACTTTCTACTTTTTTACAATAAACTAATAAAACAACAACAATCAAAAGAATACCAATAGAACAAGTGAATGCTCCAAATTTAACATAAAATGCCTCTACTGTAGCGCCAGAATTACACAGACTAAATTTAGGCGGGACAACCCCTTTAAAATACTGAAGATGCTTATTATGAAGGGGTGGAACCATTCGGAGCCTGCAGAAGTCATTAAGAGGCATTTTGGGCTGATTTTGGAGAAACAATTTGCTATATTAGTTATGTTGAGATATTGAAATTGTTCTTGCAGACAGCAGAGAGTTTGTATGGCTTTTTCTAATAAACCTAATGTGCGGTGTGGGTTGTGTAATTTTGATTGTGACTGTATATCACACAGAAGCCATCACCTATTCTAGTACAGTTTAGTTAGCATAAAACATTACATGTCTCGTCTATAAAAGACACTGGGTGGCCTGAATCGGTCGCTGAGGGACCAGCCCGGGGGGCATTTGCCACTCTGCCCTCCCGGCCCAGCCAGCCTGTGACTATGCCTGTAGAAGATACTGGGCGGCCCGAATCAGTAGCTGAGGGACCAGCCCGGGGGGCATTTGACCCTCTGCCCAGCCAGCCTGTGACTGTGCCTATAGAAGATACTCGGTGGCCCGAATCAGTAGCCGAGGGACTGGCCCAGGGGGCATTTATCTGTCTGCCCCCCGGCACAGCCAGCCTGTGCCTATAGAAGATACTGGGTGGCCCGAATCAGTAGCGGAGGGACTGGCCCAGGGGGCATTTACCCCATTGCCCCCCAGCCAGCCTGTGCCTATAGAAGATACTGGGCAGCCCGAATCTGTAGCTGAGGGACTGGCTCGTGGGGCATTTACCCGTCTGCCCCCCAGCCTGTTCCTATAGAAGATACTGGGTGGCCCGGATCGGTAGCTGAGGGACTGGCACGTGGGGTATTTGCCCCAGCACGCCCCTGACTGTGCCTATAGAAGATATTGGGGAGCAATGCTATAACTACTACACATAAAGTACAGCATGATGCCAAAGGATCAGATAGGAGACAACAATGAAGACTTATCTGGTCTTCTACAATTCACAGCAAAACCAGTATTGTCTTTGAAGATGCCAAAGACAGAACTCATAATTGCTCAGCTCATTGCCAGGCAGAAGTTATAGAAACCTTTTTTATACCAGAGAAATCACAAGGGAAACTACTGAGCACAAACCCATTACACCAACCTGCTTGTTCTTGCATTAAGTAGCAGTTGCAATTATATCGCAGGTAGGCAGCATTGGCGATGAAGAGAGGAAAAGAAGCAGAAAGTTACATTACTCAATATTATTTGTATCTTGTAAAAAAGAAAGCCCATAAACACTTCTTTTGGCAAGGATCTACTTTTGTGTTGGCAAGCAAATGTGCAACTAAATTATGCTTCCAAGAAACTAACAGACGGTGTGAAAATTTGTTAAAGTACAATACTGCAGGAAAGTAACTGCACCCAAAAGATGGAAACTAAGCCTTGGAAGAAGTTTCCGACCAACTATGATGATGGTGATAGTCACTCCATAAGTGAGAACATTTCTTGTCTGCCCATCATGAGATAATAAGGTAGAAAATGAAAATAAAAATGTAAAAGACAAAAAAAAATTCAAATTATGTTGAAAACAAAAATTTGACTGGTTTAAAAGGGAAACTATTTAGTTAGACCATTATGTACATGTGTCATTTCCTGAAACAAGAGGAAGTTAAAGTCTAGTGGGCAGAGTGAAAATTGCAAGTGTTCTTTTTAGCTTTAATATAGATGATAAAAAACCACCATTGCCAAAAAAAAAAAAAAAAACCATTTAACACAAAGACATGATTTAAACAAATACATAATTTTCTAATTATAGGTTCTCTATAAATTATGGGTCTAAGAACTATCTAGCAGGTACAGTAGTTTACTATCTGGCTGTTGTGCTCGGCGCCGATTTCTGACGCACCGAGTGATCACAGACTGCTCCTGCCGGAGATTCAGCAGCTTCTACGGACATCACGTTAATAGATCAGTGGCTTCTCCTCCACCCTGTTGAAAGCCGACTTCACGCTGATTGACAGCCGGCTCCCCGCTGCCTAACTGCAGGGAGCCAGGTTTCAATCAGTATGGTGTTGGCAGTCATGCCCCATCGACTGAGCAGTCCAGAAGAAGAGCTGCTCTGTTAACGTGGAGCAGCTGAGTCGCTGGCTGGGGCAGTCTGTGTCCATTCTGAGCCATCGCGCTGTAGAACAGGCAGGTAGTTGCCTCTGTTAGCCAGTTAGGCTAGGATGTTAGTGGTTTGACTTTCCTTATAGTGTATACTAATGTCTCCCATACATATTAGATCAAAGTTTGCTTGACCCACCGATTCTGGAGAGTTCAGACATCTAACAAAGTTTAGTTCCTGACCCTTGGAAAAGATCGTGCAGCTGGATTGCAACATAACCAATCTATTTGTTCTCATGGGAGAAAAGATACTGCCAAGAGGTGTTTGGCAGACACCCTTTCCCCTTCCCCATTGAAAACACATGTATAGTGTTGGATGCATATAAAGAGATCGAGCGGAAGAACTGTCAGTGAAATGAGACTTAGGCCATCAGCTATTTAAAGGCGATAAACACCTTTGACATGGTGACACCAATGATTTTTCCATGTTAGTGCAATTTTATTAATTAAAAGTAACTACAAAGTTTTCAGTCATCATTTCCTCAGTCATTTGCAGCCCCCTGATAAGTAGTTTGTAGCCTGATCCAACTTTAAAATTGCTCTCTTGCGGGTGGGTCCCTCCTATAATGCATGCGGTATGTGAGCTCGATGTCTGTCTATATCCATGATGGCAAACCTATGACACGCGTGTCAGCACTCACATGTGTAGCCATTTTCGATGACATGCGGCCCCATACAGAGAAGTATGGGGCCGCATGCCGAAAAGGACGTTTCATCCTCGGCTCCTGCAAGGCCAAGTGCAGTAGTCGAGGATAGAGAAGGGCGAACCCGAACAGTGCTTGGCAGCGTGGCAAACAACGCTTCTGATCGGCGGTGAAATCATCTCCGCCGGTCAGAGAGCCGCGGATCACACACTGTCAAAAGACAGCGGGAGTGCTCAGCTGTGATCGGAGGTATA
>VIAB01004592.1:68479-81024 GCA_009801035.1 Oophaga pumilio | reverse complement strand
GAATACTGTGGCTCTCTTCCTTCCATCTGCAGCTGAAATACTAATATTGGTATAAAAAGCAAAACATATAGTTAAGACATAAAACATGACCGGAAGGAAAACAATCACATTTAAAGTCAATATTTACAAATCACAATAAAGTTATACAATAGAGCAAATAATTACAGACTACTATTTCACAGTGACAATAACTACCTACTAGACAATACTGACATTCATAGCTATGTGGTTAGTGTAATCCACTGATGACTGATTCCACTAAGACACATAGCACGATATCTGCTTATATCTATTTTGAAGTAAACGGTTATTATTTGCTCTTTTTCATATTTTTTTATTTGTGAGTTGTAAATATAGACTTTAAACAGGATTATTTCCTTCCTGTCATTTTTTCATAACTATAGGTTTTGATTTTTAGACCAATATTAGTCTTTTTTACAATCTGTTCACAATCAGGTGGATGGTTCCCTTTTTAAAGTGTTGGTGCCGTTTCCTCAGTATTTAAACCCCTTCTCCATGTTGGGGTGCTATCACATTGCGTTCTTGGGTCCAGTCAGGGCATACCTCCAAACACAACCTCCTCCCCCGCCCCTAAACAGGGTTTGGATGCATGCGGCGACGAGGCATAAACTGTAATGGTGACAGCAGGGCGAACGTGCGCGCTGACGTGCACCATGTTCAGGAGTGTATGCCTACAGGAGGCGAACACTCAGAGGCAGTCTACTACAGATGAGCGACCTTAGGCCGGGATCACACATGTGACGAAAACGTCCGACGCTCGCATGTGAAATCCCAGCTCTGGCGCCGGCACTCGGGAGTGGAGTGCGCGGCTGCATGTAGTTATATGCAGCCACTCGCTCCACTCCCGAGTGCCGGCGCCAGAGCTGGGATCTCACATGCGAGCGTCGGACGTTTTCGTCGCATGTGTGATCCCGGCCTTATTCGGAAAATGGTCGCCAAATTCAAATGTGCCATATTTTGTGCCAAATTTATGTTTGAAGATCATTTCTGCATATCCACTCATCTCTACTTGTATGAGCGAATATGGTCAGTAAATGATCGCCAAACATAAATTTGGCACAAAATATGGCACATTTGAATTTGGCGACCGTTTTCCGAATACCGTAAGTTCGCTCATCTCTATCTACTACGTCTGAGCGTCTACCTATTTGTTAGGCACTCTCGGCATAGGTTGCAGCTGTCTAACAGCCGCAACACATGCAGCCGCAGGGACTCCAACATATTATCCGAGCACGCCCAAGATGATCAGATAACACCTTATCCAAAGCACGTTCGCTCATCACTGGTAATTACCCAAAAGTAGTATAAAAAATAAGGGGTGTACATTACAGGTAGTAAAACCGCAAATGCATCCTACTGCCACCCAGGGTGCATGGTCAATGGACAAATTGAATCTCACAGCTAAGGGAAAACTGGGGACTGTTTTCAGTGCATTAGCAGTGAGTCGGGCCACACTGAGCATCACACAGGAGGGCCAAAGTGAGCAGAGCATGGGTGGGCCAAACTAAGCAGCGTGCGGGCAGGCCAAACTCTTTATAATAAGGCAAAAAATATGTATTCTGGAATAGTCAGCTTGTCATTAGATCCTCTTGGAGGTACAAAGGGGCTTGTAAAAGCTGCTCAGAGGCTGGCTAGATACCTGGATGCGGCTAGCTTCAGCGCCACTTTGCTCCTCTGATGCAGTAGAGGCAAAGCTGCCTCTGCTTGCAGAATCGGAGAGTGCACGGTTCAAGTCAGCAGTGGAAAAGTCTATCAGCAGGAGGCAGGGGAGGAGTGTCATTTAAAAGATTAGTCAACCCCTTTGATGTGAGAGAAGAGAATACTGTCCAGTCAGGCATCATTCCAAAACAAGAAGGTTTCAGAAAGCAGCTCATGTTATTAACGTGATGCGATTCATTGTTAACCTTCAAATTAATTTTCTGTGCCGGCTATCCACTGCAGAGGCAATGTCATATTACATGGGGACCATTCGGGCCCGCCAAAACAGGAGCCGCTCACAGAGAACACATCTCCAAATCTCCCTTAATTATGTCCATTCCTCCTTCATAAGACAACCTATTATTTTTATATGAACTATTAAAACTAAGAGAAGATTAAACATTGTCATACAATCCATTTTCTATGGAAACCTGCGGAGATGTTGCATTATCTTACGATACATCAGGGAGCATTTTAATTGGTGCCATTAGAGAGAAAGAATCTTTACTTGGACGGAGCAGAATTCTATGATCCAATAATCCCCAAATTCGGCCCCACTCTGAGGATTCACGCACTCAACATTGCCTAGGAGGCTACGACAATCTGATTGTTACACTCCTTTACACGTGCATCTTTACCTGAGGATTTTCTGCATCTAATGCAAATCTATGAGGAAGATCCGCACATAAATCTCAGCGCACCCGCAAGAGAAACTGACATGTAGCTGATGTCAAACACACACCAGAAGTCAGCTTACACCGCGTAAGAAACAAAACAGCCGGAATTTTCATCTGTGCAGCCAAAATACCCAGCGTCAAAAGCTCAGCATGGGAATTTAACCTAAAGGACCGGGTACTAACGCCATGGCTACATTTACAGAATTCATGTCAAACCCCATCTACATTCAATGCATGCCAATGTGGTATTGTAATTATTTGTATGCATCGTAAAAAAAAAAGAAATCTGCAGATTTTCTTCTCCCCAACAGAAAATTAAAGAGTCATCAAAAGTAAGTAGCATACATGCAAGATTTCCCTGCACTAAACGTGAAATTAGTGAACATTTCCCAAGAACAATAACATACTGTGAGGCCACGTTCACACTATCAGTATTTGGTCAGTATTTTACATCAGTACTTGTAAGCCAAAACCAGGAGTGGGTGATAATACAGACGTGGTGACGTGTTTCTATTATACTTTTCCTCTGATTGTTCCACTCCTGGTTTTGGCTTACAAATACTGAGGTAAAATACTGACCAAATACTGAAGGTGTGAACATGGCACAAATACGGAGGTAAAATACTGACCAAGTACTGAACGTCTGAACACGGCACAAATACTGAGGTAAAAAACTCACCAAATACTGAACGTGTGAACACGGCACAAATACTGAGGTAATTAACTCACCAAATACTGAACGTGTGAACACGCCACAAATACTGAGGTAAAATACTGACCAAGTACTGAACGTGTGAACACGGCACAAATACTGAGGTAAAATACTGACCAAATACTGAACGTGTGAACACGGCACAAATACTGAGGTAAAAACTCACCAAATACTGAACGTGTGAACACGGCACAAATACTGAGGCAAAAAACTCACCAAATACTGAACGTGTGAACACGGCACAAATACGGAGGTAAAATACTGATCAAATACTGAAGGTGTGAACACGGCACAAATACGGAGGTAAAAAACTCACCAAATACTGAATGTGTGAACATGACCTGAAACTAGTTTCAAAAGCTGCAAACGCATAAATCGGTTGCGTATTTCTCCTAGTGCATTGTCATTTCTTCAAAAGGCAAAACGTGCGTTGGGCACATACATGCAGGCATACGAGCCACATGTGGCTCAGGTGATTGTTATAAACTGTATCTACTTTACCTGTAAGCCTAATCTGCCTGATTTGATATAAAATATGATCCATATGTTGGGCGTTATTACTAAGCTGGAACTTCTATTCCTTGCATCTTTTCTATGGGACTTTATAAATGTAAGCACTTAGCACATATTTTTTATGTTTCCTTGAATGCATCAATACTTTTTTTTTTTCAAGTACCGTAACTTCTACGCCATTGAGGAAGTTTTTAACTATCTTAATATCCACAGTATATTTTTAACAAACGGAGCCTTTGATATCTGAGCATTATTACCATGTATGAGCAATAATTCCATATACTCCCCTTTGAGTTTTGTTAACCTCACAATTCACAACATTTTTTATTGGGTTTAATCATGTAACTCATACTATAATAAAGATTGATTATTAGTAATATATTTTGGTTGTGGTAGTTACTTTTATATGTTTATATACATTTAATATCTGCAACATGTCTAGAATTAGCAGCAGATTAATTATATGGTTTGTGAACGGGGTTTGTTAAAACCATTGGGGGCTGTCATAGTCATCTCAGAAACCGCCGGATCCTTACAGCACACAGTGCATGCGCTGGGGGGGACTCATAAGTCACACAGAGTGACAACAGATTTATCGATTTAGACCGGACAACCCCATTAAAGAGGATCTGTCCCCAGGTCAAGTGTAGCCAGTTTTTGCTCTTATTTTATCCCTCAGCATAATTTTTTTTCTTTTAAATCTGCCTTACGGTTCCCAAGATATGGGCATTTTTATTAAGCGCTAATTTTTACGGTATTTACCAAGGGGAGAAGCTCACATGGGAGTAACATCTATTTGGAAAATACTATAAAAATTAGCACTAAATAAAAAGGTCCCTCTCTCAAGGACTGTATGGAATATAAAAAAAAAAAAAAGAAATAAAGAAAAAAATGTGAATACTCACGGGTGGGGGGGGCAGTGGGAATAAAATTAGAGCAAAAACTGGCCACGTCTGTCTGGGTGACAAGTGCAGTATAAATGTAATGTAGATGTATTTTGTAAAGATCCAATACAATTCCATGGTAATCTTTTGTGACATCTGGGTGTGCCACTAATTACCACTACTCCAATGTAGTGTGCAGGCATGCGCGCAGGTAGCTGTGCACTCCACCAGCCATGTTAATGGTGCCTGGCTTATCAATAAAGAAGTATAGATGTTACAAAATGACCCAGCTATTACTAATAACTACCAATGGAGCCTGACCCATGATGGTTCCCCCAAGTACTGTTATATGTAGAGCACTAACAGTGAGGGGTTACAACTTTCCCAGATCATGAAGAAATATGAGAATTTAAAATTTACAAGGGGCTGTGCATCTTAATTTTTTTAAGAAAAAGTCCAGCATATATAATGTATGGTCTCGTTTTTGTTTCCTTACACCATGCTGAACTATTTCTTAAAAAAAGGGAAGGGAAACCCCTTTAAGATTTTAAAGACACATGCCTAGCAATCCTGCACCATTCTTCTCCCAGATCTGCACAGGTTTTCTGCCGCTCTCTGTGCTTGCTTCCAATAGGAAAAGGCATTTGACCACGGCAGGCAATTAATGGCAGTTCCGCTGCAGCCAGTGATTAATTGCATCAGTCACGGTCGTAGAACCATATCTGGATTTACAGAGCCAGTCTCTGTACATCCCGTTGTGGTCATATGCGACCCTTGCAGACATTTACCGGACATAGTGGTGACCAACATGTCACCAATGTGGCCAGCGATTGGCGGCAGCAATCACATAGCCATCCTGCCGGAAGAGATAGTCAGGCTATTGATACCTTGTTACCCCATCATAGGTCAGTATAATTTTTTTTTTTTTAAAACATTCCAAGGAAATTATTTTTTTTTCATAGTGGTGGAAAAAATCATTAGCGCTTCTAAGGAAAGCCTCTGGTGGGAAAATATATGGCCAATCCTTCCAGCAGGTGATCCTACAGATGAGGAAAGCGCAGGTTGCAGTTTCATTATAGAAATATTAGCGGATGCAACAGTGACAACAGAAGAGTTACACATGGATGCGAGATCTTACCTCTTCGTCTTTTCCTCTTTTCTCCATCTTCCCCAATCTCTCCATCCTCCTCGTCGTCATCATCTGTCCCACTGTCATCAGAGCCGGAGATTTCCTCTCCTAAATGAGCAGATTGAATCCCCATGAGTTCAATCCTCAGCACTACATGTGCAGTACAGCTTGCCACATATTTAGGAGAAATTATCAGATATTCATTTACTTTTTACCTTCTTCAAGTTTCTTTTTAAGCTCTTCGATTTCTTTCTGAAATTGACGCAAAAGTGCGTCTTTGGGATCCTCGTTAATTCTGGCTTTATTCTTGATATTTTTCGCTCTGTTGGCGTAACGCAGAGTGCTGATCGTCTCATCGTAATTGTAGTCTGCTGGGCCAATGTTTGCACACTGAAAACAAGAGGTTCCAAAAATAATGCTTATTAAAAAACATATATTACCGTAAATATCAATACATTTACTTGTTTATGTTACAATGTATATTAGTAACTCTATACATTGCACTTTGGCCAAATTGGTCAGGTACCCTTTAAAATTGCAGAAGCAAATTATATCGCAATTTTCGTCTTTCCTAAGTTTTTCTGCACATGCCTGAAGTCGCAGTGTTCACGAGCATCTGCAGGATATAGAAGCACGTGTCTGACGGACTCCGGGACATGCGCAGAGTAACCGCAAACTATGAAGGCATAGGTTCATTACAAGTTGGGACTGTTCCGTCCTTTTGAGTTTGGCCCACTCGTGGGAATATGCAGAGAAAGCACTTAGAAATGAGAAAATTGAAATATAAAGTGAACTGTAGATTGTGAGCCCTCACGGGCAGGGTCCTCTCTCCTTCTGTACTTGTGTGTGCCTTGTATTGCTCATGTTTACTGTACTTGTCTATATTTGCCCCTTTCACATGTAAAGTGCCATGGAATAAATGGCGCTATAAAAATCTATAATAATAATAATAACTTTGCCCAAACAATGGGGGTTGCCTGAAGTCACAGACATGCCATGTGTCGATACTGCTGTCAGGTAGATTAACTAGGCCACTAGCAGCATCTAGTGGCCAATTGTGTAGCTACAGTTTCTCAACAAAAATGGTAGACTGAACTTTTTTTTTTAGCTAGGAAAATCTAACGACATAGTACTCTGCAAGAACGCGCTCGCAGAGTCAGCAGTTGCAGGAGCCTGCTGTCAGACACAGCCAGACTCCCCATAGAGAAGACAGATGGTAATAAACCGTCTCTGCCTTCCTGATCGCTGTATACACAGCACTTAATCTGGGTCCAGGTGGAGCAATATAACAGAATCTTAAATGACATATCAGATCTGTAATGGAGCCAAGAAGTGGTATTTTCCCTGTAATGTGGGCTAACATTAAAAAACAGCAATTAAAAAAAAAATACTGTAATGCTCAAATGCAAAAAAAATATCAGTTAAAAAAGAACCGCTAGCTCTGCCTTTTTACAAAAAAAAAAACCCAACCATATACCCAATAAATAAGATAATTGTAACAACATGGGTGACATAATTAAAAACAATTTTAGTGCCAAGCATGGTAACATAAAAAATAAAATAAATAATATCCAAACAAAAGAAAAACCTACAAAGTTCTTACAACCTCATGCTTAAAAAAAAATTAAAAAAAATTGGTTCTAGTACTGAATGGGGGCAATGGACTGCTCTTGAAAGGAATCTGTTAGTAGGATTGGAGACTGAATGCAAAACACGATGTTAAGTCCATTCATGCTAAGTGGCACCGAGTTGTTAACGAAAACATACTTTGGACCTTAAAACTTCTGAAAGGTTGGTGAATACTTCATCTCAAATTAAATATCACAGGTTTGGACTTGGACAGCAGGGTTTTACAAACTGAAAGCAGATTGATCTTTAGGATGAATTCCATCGCTCCCAAAGGCCTTAAATGGAATCTGTCAGAAGGTTTTTGCTATGGAATCCAATAGCTGCTTGATTTGGCACAGAGAGCCTGATGCCAGCAATGTGTCACTTACTGGGCAGCTTCGTGTAGTTTGAGTGAATCCCTTTTTTCTCTGCTGTAGATGTAGCAGTGTCCAGAATGCTGAACGGTGTATAATCCTGCCCGCACCCCTGATTGGCAGCTGCTAACAATGAACGGTATACACAGGAAGCTGACAATCAGTGGTGGGGCTGGGTTACACAGATTAGCTGGACTGCCATGCATGCTACATCTAGTCAGGCAGTGATCATTTCCTGCTGATAAAACACTCATTGTATTGAAATTAAAGCCTGTTGCTGAACAAGTGACAAATCCATGGAATATTCTTTTTCCTTAGGTTACACGTCATCCAAGAGATCAGAAAATATTGCAATCAGCGCCCATTCCTCTATTCTCTACACCGCGTTCTTTGAGCAGTATGCTGACTGATGAAGAGAAGACAGGAGCAGTTATAAACCACTTCCATCATCTCCCCATGGTCCTCAGATGTCAGACTCCAGTGCTTGTATGCTGCTACCCAAGTCACTCCTCGTTCACCCATAAGGAGAAGAAGGCCAGTACATGAGTCCGTGTTATTCTCTGTATAAGATCTGTACATGGCCGAGCTCTATAATTTCTGTATTGCTCACTTACTGATATAGTATTATAGGTTTTTCTCTAAGAAAAACAAACAAAACAGAGGTCTGCCCTATAGGAGATGCATTCACTGGAATAAATCTAATGTATAAAGTTAGACTGCAGAATTCTCCCTAGAAGCCTGGGATTTGTCCACCTTGCTTCAAGTATGTATAGGAGAAAGACGCCTACCATCATGGTCTTGGAGTTTCCCCCCAGAGAATCCTGAAGTAGTCGGGTCAGTTTGGAGTTCCTGTACGGTACATGAGTGCTTTTTCCATCAACCAAGGCAGAGATGACATTACCCAACGTGGAAAGGGACAAGTTGATTTTTGTGGCTTCTTTCAGTCTTTGTCCGGTTGCTCCAGTCTTAGCTTGCCTTTCTGAGCCCTGGAAAAACAACATATGTATAGATTAATGAGATATAATTCCTATTTAATGGGGAATTATCCTGCCCTGAACAGAAAGCCTGCCTCACTGCTATTCCAGTAAACAGAGAGACAAATAACTGGCCACACACTTTCTGTAATACGTTTTCGGCTCTCAGCTGGATTACCCTTAACAACAAGCAGTGGATGGAAAATAAGACAGAAAGGAGACAGCTAGTGGTCAGTATTTAACATTTTTCAGCCTAAAAATCCTCCAAATACAATGCAGTTTTGTTAGTCAATGCATTGGCCATTCCATGAGCCCGAGTTTATTGAGAAGACATTGACCATCTTTATATTACCCATTCCATAATGTTGGAAGAACATTTTAACAGATAAAATAAAATGAAGAACCAGTCAAGATATAAAGATATTCATACCGCCAGGTCTACAAGATGCAGCTTCCCCATTCGCACATGGATATTGCCATCCGCACCTTTCTCACTGCACTCGATGGTGATGGTGAATATGGCGTGTGAGCGGGAGCTGTGCTCGTTCATGTTTGTGGCGCCAACTGAACCTGGGGAAATAAAAGAACACTCTTACAATTCAGAAGCATGAAACAGATCAAACGAAGGTTCCCCTCCAGTACTGGGCTCTGCAGGGGTGACTTTCATTTTACAGGAATTAGAGCCCTGCTCTCTTAATAAAGCCATAGAGTATAAAAGTATATCAGTAAGCCCTTTATACTCCGATCATGAGCACACCGCAAAGTCACTATATGCAAGAGGACAACCCCTTTAAAGAGGTTCTAATTATATAAAGGCCAAACACAAATGAAAAGTTCTATAACGTTCCAATGTACTTTGCCTATTGATACTTCACCTTCAAGATACTTATTTGTGGCGGCAGAGGGCCGCCCAGGCTGGCAGCCGGCGGCAGAGGGTCGCCCAGGCTCGCCGTCCGCGGCAGAGGGTTGCCCAGGCTCGCAGACGGTGGCAGATGGGGCCCAGGCTCGCAGTTAGGCTGGTTTCACACTTGCATTGGGCAGAGCTGTGGAGGGCTGCGTACTTCCTCTGTTAAGCCCCACCCACTGCTGCACCTCTTCCGATCAGCTCCGCCTACATCTGCATGCGGTATCCATCTTTAACATTGGGTACGCAGGCCATGCGAATGTGTCCGGATGCGTCTTTTCGACGCGCCCGCAACAAAATGCAACATGTTGCGTTCGGAGCAGCGTCAAAATGACGCATGTGGACGCATCTGCATACATCCACATGGCCTGCGTACTCAATGTTAAAGATAGGTACGCAGGACGCATGCAGACGTAGGCGGAGCTGAACGGAAGGTGCGGCAGTGGGCGGGGCTTAACAGAGGAAGTATGCAGCCCTCCACAGCTCTGCCCAATACAAATGTGAAACTAGCCTTAGAGAGGGAAAGCTGGTAAGTAGCTAGCACCAATCTCAGCTGACCAGTGGATAAAACTGTCTACCAGGTAGACAAAACTCTGAAGTAAATAGGCAGACAAACCTGTCCTCAGTTATTTATCACCTATCAAAAGGACTGGTGTTGCACATCTCCTCATTGGGAGCCCTTGCACCAAGACCACCACTAAACAAGAGAATTGAGGTCAGGATCCTACATTACAAATCTGAGGGGGATTGGTCTATAAAAAGTAGATGAGGACACAATGAAACACATTAGACATAACACACTAGCGTAATTGAGTCCTTACAGATTATTTTCCACAATAGGCTACGTAAAGTTGTAATAACAGTGAAAATTATTGTTTGTTGCGTTTTCAAAAGAATTAAAGGCTGTCCAATGAAGGATATTTTTAGAAAGAAATCTCATTTAGCCTAAGCACAACTTCTGGCTTGTCACTGGTCATGCAGCCAAAGATAGCTAGGTCACTGAAACATCATTGCGCAGCACAAGTGAATAGGATCACTGTGATCCCTGGGGCCCCATGGCCGCACCAAATTGCATAAAATCCAACGTCATCTGATTTTTGTGACCTGCTTGTGGCAGTGCCCTAGAGGTCGCAGTCACTTATTTCGTGCTGCAATGTAGTAGACACATTGGCCATGTGACCTAAGATCGACGCTGTGTTGTGGCCAAAGCAGTAATGTAGCCCTAACCCAACACGACAGCAAGTGGTGGAGAATGGCAAATTACCAATCAAGCTTCGAACCGAACAGTCATGTACTACAGATTGGTAGAACATCTATAAAAGAGTGCAGAGGTACAATGGAAATGGCCACAGTCACCAATTAGGTCTCAGTTTTTATTGCTGAACCGAAATTTTGAAAATGGCTACATCCTGTAATCCGGTGCTGCAGACAATCACAAGAATGACTTACGATTTTTGTGTCCCAATGTCATGATCCGATCCATATCGTCAGCGTTATTCACCACATATCCAGATAGGTCTTTGATGTAAACTCCGACATCAGGTCGCTCTTTAACCTAAGACAATGCGGTTCTCATGAATAGAAGGAGTCTTTGGAATGAAAATGCCATAAGAGCATTGTATTGGGACGGTAATGGAGTGCCCCTATATCAATCTATGCTGCATGTCTCCAGATGATCTCTCAGCTCTGCTGAAATTAAGGAGCACCACTTCTTAGAGCATCTATTATTTCATCTACAATTGTGTTCATTGACAACTGGGCGTTACCAGTTGTGGGTGTGTCTCTACAGAGTCTGTCCAATCAGGGAATACCCTTTTAAACAAGGGGAACAGTTGTCAATTCAATGATACATTTCTCATACAGAATGTGGCTTACAATATCAGGGAAAAGTCAAAAGCATTCATTGGATAGATGTACAAGGTTGATTTGTTTTTTTTTAATGAAAAATTTTGCACAAAATCTTCCGGCCTGGTCTATCGCATACATTTTACCTTTAATTACTTGCAATGTGGTTGCTGGCAACACAGTTTTTTCAGATAAAACATGTTAAAAAACATTTAAGTAACAAAATTTCAGCACCCTACTAGAACATGCAAACCTGGCCCAAGACGTCTTGTAGAAGATCATGTGCAATCTGATTTAACTTTCGTTTTAAGCTTTTTACGAAAGTTTTCTTGCAATGTTTTTGTTAAAAAAAGTCTCGGTTTTGTATCTAAATTCTGGCAAAATAACCTGACAAGTCTCAAAAAGAAAAAGAAATGTCATACCCCCGAATCTGAATTGGTCCGATATCAAATATAATAAGCTGTCATAAAGATAACACATTAATGACATTTCTTCTGCTATCCTTACCTCCAGCCTTTGTGTTTGGTCCTTCCCAAGTAAGTCCCGTACCTCCTCATTATAAATTTCCAAGTAAGACACTCTCACCAGAAACCTAGAGAACAAATATCAAGCTGAAGAAAAATGTAATATAAACAGTAAGCAGAACAAAAAAAAACACCTGGACCTACTACAGCTATCGGGGTACACTGATAATCCCCTTATATCCTGGCACCTGTAGATGGTCCAAAGCGTTGTGATAAACACCATCGCATAATGACCTTCATGTTTCCTTCACTCCTCTCCCAGTACTATAACGAGAAAAAGTGACAGGAGCGAGGAAGTTCTCAGTGCTGTCAAGTGAGAGACAAACTCACCAGACGCTGCTAAAAATGACAGTTCTTCTATGGGGGGGGAGGTGGGGGGAGTTTTCTTTTTCTCCCTCAATATACTGCCTGCTTACGATTGGGCAGCGGCATAGAGGAGAAAAAGTAAATTGCCCGCTTGGTAGAAGGGAAAATCTGCATACTGGGCGCAGGAAAATTCATTACCTCAAAGGCTACTATATGGAAAATAAAAATTTAAGTCGCACTTTAGTTTAGTCACTTAATGACGAGATTGGCATCTACTATACAAAAGGAGTAAAAGGTCCTTTTTAATCCAAACAGCATTCTGACAGGATGCATTGCTGCTAGGGTTGAGCATTCCGATACCGAAACCCGAGTCCGA
>VIAB01004592.1:27510-43055 GCA_009801035.1 Oophaga pumilio | reverse complement strand
CATCATTGTAAATGCACCATTGTATATACACACCTGTACTTTGAGGTGGGGGACCACCTCATTGTAGATAGTAAGCTCTCACGAGCAGGGGCGGCTTATTTTGCTTTAATTATTGTATTGTTAACGTTGTTACTTATGACTTGTGTTCTGAAACTGTTAAACTGTAAAGCGCTGCGGAATATGTTGGCGCTATATAAATAAAGATTATTATTATTATAATGTGGACACATTACCATGATGATAGTATACATATAAAGGAATGTCAATTTTCAGGTGTGTATTTTAGTCATCTGCTCGGCGGAGAACGATTAACAGGTGTGGTCAACCCTAATAACTAAAATTTCATCACAATGATGCCTGTCATATTATTCACTCCCACATCCCTGCTCTGTGTTGTTACAATGGTGACATCTTGGGCGACCAGTTTTGCTTTTACTCTGATGAAGTCTGCAATCTTGATATGTATCAGGTTGTAAAGAAGGTTCTTTACTGAGCGGACAGGTAAGAATTGTGACACACACTGTGTGTAGCTACTTTGGAGGCCGAGATCTTGGGAACTGCATGGTATGGACTGTTGGAGGACATGTCAGAACCTTCAAAACTGATTACCGTATGTTCTTCAGATCTTAGCTCTGGGACCAAATCAATCTGCTGAGGGTAATTAGTTGTTTTTTTCTAATCCCATACAACCCTTTTGATATTATTTTGCCATATTAGAGATTAATGGCTTATCTGCAGGAGAAGCACCTTTTTTCACTGACTCGAATCTAGGCCAAGAATGAGAGTCTGAACGTGCCTGACAACCTTTCCATTCATTCTCTTTCTGAAAAGGGCAATCTCTTCAGCAGTCAGGTCTGGAGACTCCATTCTCCAATAGGTACGGGGCCTGGAGCTGAGAACCTCGGCTATTCGGAGAACGATCCCGATGGATGCAATCATTTTCACCCAATAGAAGTCAATATATTGTTGACAAAAAATTCTGTTATATCTGCTTTTCCGTTGTGGATCACGTTTTGAAATCGAGTTGGATCAAAAAATGGAAAGGAACAAAATCGGACGCAAACTGATACTACATGGATATCAAACATAAAACGTTTCCAGTTCTAAAGTGATCAACGTCACAACTGAAACTTTTTTATCTGTTTTGCATTGGTTACGATCTATTTCCCATATGTAATGTAGTTAAAATAATGCATAGTGTCTGTTCTGTCTCCTACCAGTTTTTGGATGGAAAAAAAAAACGATGTAGACTAAAGACATTCTAGAAAAAAAACTATTGAAATGAATGGCTCCGAAAGTTATATTTATCAAGTGGATTCTAAAAACGGAAATACAAACGTAACTTCGTCCATAGCCTTCCCTTTCTGCGTAGTTCATTTATGAATTTTTTGATTGCAAGATTTAATTCATATTACTGAAGATTGCAAAAATAGCTAAATAAATGGTTAATAATAAAAAAGGACAGGACAAAAATTGATACAATACGAAGACTAAACTTAAATGTTTGTAAAACAATATCAGTTTTGTGCATTTTTAATTAATCTATTTTCATGTGCAAGTGTGAAGAATCCGTTGAAAATCTAAAATAAAATTCTGCGGTTTCATCTCTAATTTATATGCAAAAAAATTGCAGAAATAGGATTTTTTAAAGATGCCTCCAAACCTATGTGGTTTCCTGAGAAAAGTCAGGATATCCCGTTTCGGTATCTGCAGCAGTATAATGTGTACATTCTCCAAGAGCTGTGAACTGATTTTCTATGGAAATATATATATGTATTTATCGCTGTAATGTAAGTCCTTCACATGTCGTGATACAGGTTAATGGTAACAAAAGAAGTTACAGTCAGAGGCGTGACAACGCCGGTCGCTGCCACGACCTAGCCCAGCTGGTCAGGGGCCCTCCAACGGCAGCAGAAAGTTTAACTGGATGTGCACCTGAGGATGCACATCCAGTTTAAGTGTATTGCAGCGTACAGTCCCATCGGGTCCGGGCGCCAAGCAGAGGCCAGCAGCTGACGTCGGCATGCAGGTGACGGGGCACATTTTTAAATCAGCAGCCATACTATTATGGATGACTATGGGCTGTATATTATACTTTGGGGTGCATTATACTTTATGGATGTCTATGGGGTGCATTATACTTTATGGATGACTAAGGAAAAGCATTATATTTTATGGATGACAATGGGGGTGCATTATACTATGGCGGTGCATTATACTATGGGGGTACATTATACTTTATGGATAACTATGGGGGTGCATTATACTTTATGGCTGACTATGGACTGTGCATTATATTATATAAAGGATATGGACTGTGTATTATACTTTATAGAGGACTGTGGGGAATTCACTATACTACATAGATGACTATGGGCTCTGCAGTATATTTTATGGAGTACTATAGGATGTATTATACCTGTGTTCCCCAACTCCAGCTCTCAAGAGCCATCTACAGGTCATGTTTTCAGGATTTCATTAGTATTGCCCAGGTGATGGAATCATTGCCTGTGCAGGTAATGCAATTATCACTTGGGCCATACTAAGGAAATCCTGAAAACATGAACTGCTGATGGCTCTTGAGGTCTGGAGTTGGGGAACACTGCTGCATACTATATGGAGGACTATATATAGAGGACTATGGGGAAAGGGGTAATTTTACTTCCTCTGTGTACGTCACTGGTGAGTATAATGATATATTTTCTTCTATGCGTTAAAGAACTGCGGCACACCGGGGGACATATACCAGGATGAGGGACATTCATACCAGTATGAAAGGCGTATATTTATATATATACATACTGTATATATAATTTTTAATTCAGAATGGGTAGGGCCCCTGTCCAAATCTTGCACTGGGGCCCATCAAACTTTAGTTACGCCACTGGTTACAGTGGTAGTAAATCACCAATACACTGGGATAGGGGGAATTAGTCTTTTACACCAACTTCTTGGAATCTGCAGTTATTTATTTTTGGAGCTCAGTGAATGGTGTGCCCATGTAATCACCACCAGTTCAAGCCTTATAGTGCCAAGATAAAATATAGGTATGCATTATAGTAGTCTTTTTTCATGTAGGGAATTGCTATGCTAATTAAATCCAGAATGAAGGTGAACTTAGTCCAGAGAACAGGGATTCTGCTTTAGGCTTGCAAGTTCAATGTGGGAAACTTGCACAAGTCTCTCGCCTCAACACCCGGCACTGCCGCCGGCACTCGGACCGGAGCGTGTGGCTGCTTAGAAATACATGTAGCCGGTCCCGAGTGCCGGCGGCAGTCAGTGGCGTACCGCTAATAGTGGCAGACTACGCCATACCCCCCAACTTCTGAAGAACAGAAAGAGGAACAAATCTTGGTCACGCGCCTGGCCTGCAGATTTATTTCTTGTTCCTTTATTTACACTCGGAGCAGCCAGAACTTTCTCATCTTATGTAGCTTCACTTTACGACATTTGGCTTTTTGGTGTCTGTAAGTCCCTGTTCACACGTAGCATAAATACTGTGTTTCTGTTTTCTGCAGGGGTACGCACCAAACTACATGGTAACAGTCTTCTCTGATTATTGCTGCATTTTTAGACCCTTTCCCCCTTATTGGATGTGTTTCTGGTGCAGAAGTGAAGTCGCGTTTTTAGTAGTTTTTTTTTTATAGAACGGAAAATATTTGATTCTGCACTTAAAAAAGTATCTGCAGTTTTTTACACGCTTTTTTTAAGGCTCCACATAGAAGACAAGAGAGAAAACAATGCATGAAAACCGCACAGTTCAGCAGCATCTTTAGATGCACAGAGGGGCAGTTTTCATGAACTCACATCCACTTTGCTTGGACAAGTAAACCCAGCAGAATTTTGGTGCAGAAAAAATGCAGCATTTACGCTACATGTGAACACGGTCTAAATGTGTAAGCAAAGTGGATGTGATTTCATTAAATCTCCTCCTTTTGTGTGTCTAAAGATGCTGCTGAAATCTGCGATTTTGGTGCTTTTTTTCTCTATGAGCTTCTATATAAAGTCTGAAAATAACACAAGGAAAAAAAACGCTGTTGCATTTCTAAGTGCATAATCAAAGCTTTTCTGTAGTATTAAAAAAGAGTTAAAACGCGGATTCACTTCAAATATGTGGGAACATGTATAAACGGCAAAACATCAAACGTGCAAAAATCAGAGATTATTATTGCGTCATGTGCTACGGGCAGAGAAAAACAATTAAAAACCCACAGCATTGACACTATTTGACAACACGGCCTCTGCGTTACATTTTTATTACATTTTTATATGGGTTTAAATAGAGAAAATATATCAGTCATGCCATTTTGTACGCCATTTACCGATCCCCGTAAATAAGCAGATAGTTGTGTTGTGCAGGTCATTACGATTACAGTGATACCATATATGTCAGTGTTATTTGTTGATTTGTGATTTTTATTATTTTTTAAAAAAGCAAATTAAAACTGACATTTATGTTATCGTTTTTATTATTTTTTTAGTAATTTCATAGGAAGAAAAAAAAAATCTTTTATTTTCCCTCTAGAATACAGGGACATAAAAAGACACTGCCATTGCTATGTACAGATGTATCTCTATGCAATCTACCTGCGAACTCAGAGCCTGCAATAGAGATCAAGTATACAGAGTTCTCCCACTGACATCACTAGAAACTGGCTCAGGAGCTTTAGCTACTGCCTGTAACATTGAAGATTGTGGGTTTGAGACTTGAGGGGACTCATAAAAGTAGAGAAAATTACATTTTTGTAATTGATTTTTATTATTTTTAGTAGTTTTATAGTAACAAAAAAAATTTACTTTTTCTTCACCTCAGTATACAAGTACAAAGAAATACACTGCTGTATACAATGTATATGTATAATGTGCTTCTGGGTTCACTGCCTGCAATACATCTCAAGATTACCAAATTCACCAATGTTTATCTTTATGGCCTGTGGCTTATAGCTAGAGCTACTGCCTGGGAACATGAATTTGAGTCCAGGGGCAACCCGATCACAGGAGGACAAGTGGTAAATATTATGCAGCCTTGCCCCAAAGGAGGAGCTACAGAGCAATGAAGTGGTCGGAGAGAGGTCAATATTAGAAACCGGGGCAGTCCCACTGAATCCGGGATGGTTGGGAACAATGGACTACATGTCTTCTATGGGGTCCGTAAGCTGGGACGGGGCGGTGCTGAATGCTATTACAGCGTCTGATATCTGACTTTTAATGGTATCTGCATTCTATGGGTGCAGATAGAGTTGAATACAATGGTGGAACAGGGAGTCAATGGTTCTTGCTCCACAATTCAGCCTGTGCATCTGAGTCTCAACGCAGCAGGAATAATCACACCACTGTATCACGCCTGTATGCCGAGCTTCAGGTCACATACAGTACAGACAAGAGCAGTGAATCAGGAGAATGCGTTAGGTGAGGTGTTTTTTTTTTATATATACATTGCCATCATACTGTGTGGCAGGGCTACAGGGGCATTATACTGTGTGTGTTTGTGGGCACAGGGTTGAGGGTGCATCATACTTGTGGGGAACTGTGTAGGCATTGTACTGTGTAGCCGAGCTGGGGGGGCATTATACTGTGTGTGGAGGGCCAAAGGGTAATCAAACTGTGAAGAAGGATCTGTGGGCGCGTCATACAGTGTGGAGGAGCTGTAGGAGCATAATACTGTTTGTGTACCCATCATACTGTGGGCTAATCATACAGTATTTTTACGCCTATATGTGGGCATTATTATGTTGAAAGTTGGGTCATCATACAAAATGGGAGGGCTGTAAACTCATCATACTGTGTAAGAGACTGTGGGGGTCATACTGTGTTGGAGGGCTGTGGGGTCATCATACAGTGTAAGAGTGACTGTGAGGTGCATGATACTGTGGAGTGGAATTGTGGGTAGCTGGCGTCATACTGTATGTGGAAGGGTGACAGGGTCAGCATACTGCAGGGGCATCTTGCTCTGTATGGGGGACTGTGGGATCATCATTCATACTGTCTGGAGGCTGGTGAGGTATCATACTGTGTGGGGGCTGTGGGGCATCAATGTGTTTCAGTTTCAGAAGGTTTTAAGGGGTATCATATTATGTGTGGGCACTGTAGTGGCATCATGCTTTGTGTGGGAGTTGTAGGGTCCACAGACTGTGAGAGGGTATGTCTGTGGTTGCATCATACTGTGTTTCGGTGGCTGAGGCTTTATCAGTATATCATACTGTATGTAAGGGGCCATGGAGTCCTAGATTGTGGCTGATATTACGGCATTACTCTATGTTGGGTGGTTTGGGGGGCATTATACTGTGTGTGTTGGGGCTGTTGGAGACATCACACTGAGTGTGTGAGGAGTGTCATACTGTGATCATATTGTGTGGGTGTGACTATGGTGGGATCATACTGAGTCTGTTGACCTGTGGGGGCATCATAATGTGTGTCGGGGATGTGGGGGCATCATACTGTGTATGATTACCTGTGAGTAAATCATACTATGTGGGGGTAGCTGTGGTGGAATCGTATTGTGTGTGGAAAGATGTGAGGGCACCATACAGTGTCTGAGGGGAATTGTGGGGTACATCACATTGTGTGTGGAGGGCAGTAGAGGCATTATACTGTTTGTGGGG
This sequence comes from Oophaga pumilio, assembly GCA_009801035.1. Lineage (NCBI taxonomy): Eukaryota > Metazoa > Chordata > Amphibia > Anura > Dendrobatidae > Oophaga > Oophaga pumilio. The sequence goes on along the minus strand of VIAB01004592.1, from coordinate 36,453 downwards.
TGTTGTGACAGCCTCATACTGTGTGAGTGAATGTGAAGCCATGATATTGTGTGTGGGTGGCTGTGAGGACAGCATACTGTGTGAGGTGGGAAGTCTGTGGATGCATCATACTGTATGGGTCCTGTGCAGACGTTAGGCATCATAGTCTGTTTAGGGTGATGTGAGGGAATGTGGGAGCGTCATACTTTCTAGGAAGAATGTGTTATTGGAGTATTATACTATGGGTTGAGGATTGTACTGTGAGGGCATTGTACTGTATGAAGGGCACAATGGGCTTCACTAGGAGAAATATTTTTGTGTGGGCACTTATAAAGGACTATGTGAGGTTAAGGAAGTGACTTAATGTAAAAATAAAATTGCCACAGTATCTCTTACTCTTATCTTACAACATTGGGAGGTAAGACAGTAATATAAGTGCTAGACAAGTTTTACACCACCCAGGGGCTGGTCAGTGCCCATAATACTTGTGATACTGATACTAGGTTAATTCTAAAACTTCTAAATGCAGCAACACCCAAGCACTGCCTGATTCTCACATATCATTAGTGTGCTATCAATAGGCTGTCTATTTGTTTAGCACTGGGTGCTACCTGGGCAAAGTGCGGCCCATGGGCCACATCCTGCCCTCTGGCTGTTCCAGTCCAGCCAGCGGGTCGAGACAGCCGAAGAGCTGAAACAGTGGCCCATGAGCTGCACTGTGCCGCTCCCCCACTCCTGGTCACTGCTCTCCACATCCTCTGGATGCAGACAGCGGTGAATACATTGGTGGAGGACAGTGCTGCTGGATCCATGTTCCACCAATCACTGTTTGAGCCATCAGTCGCGATTACATCATTTCATCACGTCAGCTGTATACTGCAAAGAAACATTGCATCGGAGACTGAAGAGGCAGAGGGCCGGAGAATGGGAGCGAGGTAGTATGTGTTGTTTTTTTTGTGTATGGGATATTTGCATGTATATAGGGGTCTGTGTGGGGCTAATACTGCATATAGGGGGCTCATGCAATACATAAGAGACTATGTTGGGCTCATGCTGTTTATAACAGGCTATGTGGAGCTCATTCTATATGTAGGGGGCTATGTGGGGCTCATGCTGTGTATAATAGGCTATGTGGGGCTCATCTAATATATAATTGCCAATCGGCTCTGTCACAGCTTCCGGCGATCACTATCCCTATCTCCCACCGCAGGGAGGTCAGCGGCGACGCAGCCACTCATCTCCCGGCTGCTCGCATCGGAACTACGCCGACTGCCATATTGGAACACCCAAGTTATGGGTATTCCGATATGGCAGCTGAGATTCAAATCCCCCTCCCCGCCGGCTGAGCCAATAAGCGTTGCCGCACAGGATTTGAATCCCCCGCCAAGTCACGCAGCACCGCTCATTGGCTGAGTGCCGATGACCTCAGCCAATGAGCCGCGCGGGATTCAAATCCCCTGCCAAAGCCGCGCGGCTCCGCTCATTGGCTGCTCCTGTTAGCACCACTAAGGATACACAGATGTTCATTTCACCGCACTCCCGAAGCAATAGCATTGGGCCTATTTCTAGTTCTGTATAAAAGAAGCTATGTGGGGCACATACTGTACATAGGGGGCTCTTACTGTACATGTGGGGCACATGTATTTAAGAGGCTACATGGGGCACATGCTGTATTTAAGAGGCTATGTGAGGCACATGCTGTATATAAGAAGCTATGTGAGGCACATGCTGTATTTAAGAGGCTATGTGAGGCACATGCTGTATATAAGAAGCTATGTGGGACACATGCTGTATATAAGAAGCTATGTGGGACACATGCTGTATATAAGAAGCTATGTGGGACACATGCTGTATATAAAAGGCTATGTGGGACACATGCTGTGTATAAGAGGCTATGTGGGACACATGCTGTGTATAAGAAGCTATGTGGGACACATGCTGTATATAAAAGGCTATGTGGGACACATGCTGTGTATAAGAGGCTATGTGGGACACATGCTGTATATAAGAGGCTACGTGGAGCACATGCTGTATATAAGAGGCTATGTGTGGGGCTCATGCTGTATATAGGGGCTACGTGGGCTCATGCTGTATATAGGGGGCTACATGGGGTACATGCTATATATCAGAGGCTATGTCGGGTACATGATGCATATACTGGTAAGAGGCTATGTGAGGCTCATGCTGAATATGGGGTGCTATATGGGACACATACTATATATGAGAGTCTATGTGGGGCACATACTGTACAGTATATCATAGGCTAGTTGGGGCAAATGCTGTACATCTGAGGCTATGTTGGGGCTCATACTGTATGTAGGAGGCTATGTGGGGGCTCATTGAATATAGGAGTCTGTGTGGGGGTTCATATTGTATATAGGAGGCTATGTGGGGGCTATTACAGTATACAGGGGGCTGTGTGTGGGCTCATACGATATATAGGGGGATGTCAGCATATTTTTCTACATTTTAAGTAATACAATAAATATTAATATATAGTAATTATAATTCATATGTTGATATTAATATTGAGCAGAATTCATTTTAGCCTATTGGTTCAGTCCTCCACAACAGTCATGGTGTCTCATGTGAAAATTAATTGCTCACCCCTGGTTTAGGGTATGTTTCCACAAAACACTTCATTGTCAAAACTTAATCATAAAACTGACAATTGCCACAGATTTTTGCCTATGTGCTTTTTACAGGTGTAATGTAGCAAACACACTTTCACCTATCAAATGTGTGTCGCTGAAAACGACATCACAAAACCACAATTTGGGGTTTGCAAAGGTGAAATTGACATATGGTGAATTTCAAGCTTATAGCTCATTTTAGGCTACAGATTGTGCTGCAGTTTCTGAAAAGTATAGATGTGATTTTGCAAAATCTCATCCACAATGCTTCTGCTGGAATGTGCAGAAGATCTCTCCATCCATCACTACAATGCGAATCCTGAGCCCTCTTTTTTGTATGAAGTGGTGGTCTACCGTGCTATTGGCACTTATATGGTCTATGAATGAGATTGCCAAGGACTGTACTATGCTCTCTGTCAGTGAAAGTGAGGGCACACTTACCAACCAAGTTGGAATGAAAGAAAGATAACTTCTAAGTTTAAATACAGGATGGGGCATGTGAAGCCATCTAGCAATAGCACATTGTCCAGCCTGTCGCCTCTGTGCCAACACTCTTGCTCCTTGTGTTCACCCCCCAAGTGATTTTATGCACATATGAATTTTTGGACAAATTTTAGTGGAACGTGTGACCTTTTTGTGAAGAATTTGTCTCTAACCTGTAAAAGAGTACATTACAAAAGAAGAAAAGTGACTTAAAGAAATATGACGCACAGCTAAGCTCTGATTCATGCTACCCAGAGGCCAAGGGTTCACAATGGGGGATATGAGACACGTGAGTAGGTCCCTAACCAATTAACCATGTTTACAACTATGGTGGCGCACCCTAATCGTGGGTATAGGGAACCTCGGGATATGACCACACTGTTACTAAAAATAAATCTCTACACAAAGACCAACACCGATCATAACGCCACATGGTGACCATATAGTTGTAGATACCAGTCAAGCAGAACATACAATCAAGTTATAGATAGTGACTTACAGCTGATGTTCCTTTTCATTGGGTTATTCAGTTTTCCTATCTTTTCCATCTGGCCCAGACCGCCATGACAACTTATTCCAACCTTGACTCGTTTGCAGAGTTTACAACACTTCTCACATTTTTAGTGCTGTCTTCATCTATTTCCATCCTTCACAAAGTCATTGCCCTACTATTAGCCCAATGTTGTCTCTCTTTCTGCCGAATTTGTCCCTGTTAATGGACCTACGGTTTGGCACAAAAACAGTGCTCGTCTTAGTGCCCCACATAATAATTCCCATTTGAGCCTTCTAGATGTTAAATTCACCCCACCCATAAAATCTAAAATGCCTTCCATAAGTACCCTAGAAAACAGTGTCATGATTTTGCCCTGTAGAAAGTAATAGTGCCTTCTGTGTGCCCCTTTGGTGGTCACAATAAACTGACCCCTATGTACAGTAATAATGTCCCCCCATGCACAGCTCTCCTATACACAGTATGAGGACCCTACAGCTCCCTATACTAGGTATAATGCCCCCAAAGCCTCCTTATGAACAGTATAATGCCCCCACAGTGTATGATGACCCCAAACAGTAATACACAGTATAATGCCTCCAAAGCCCCCCTATATAGTATAAACCACCCAAGCCTCACCTATACAGAATATAATACCCAAAAGCCCTCCTATACAGTATAATGCTTCTAAAGCCCCTCTATAGACAGTATAAACCCCCAATCCCCGCTCTCTTACAGCATGATGCCCCATTAGTTCTCCATAACATAATGCCACAAGAGTACACCTATACATAGGATAAGGTCACCAAAGCTCCCCTATGTACAGTAGAATGCAAATAAAGCCACCCTATATAAAGCATAATTCCCAAAAGCCCACCTATACACAGTATATACCAGGATAATGCCCTTAAAGCCATCCTATGCACAATATATTACCCTAAAAATGGTACAAGGCACCAACCTTAGTTCTCACACAGTATAATGTCCCCTAAGGCCCTCTATACACTGTATGATGGCGCTACAGTAGTCCCACACTATGATGCCACCACAGTCCCACTACAAGTACCATTAAAAGAATAAATACTGGTAAACATCATAAACTCACCTAACCATAGATCCTAGCAAATCCGCCAGAGGACAGTGTCAATGCACGGGCAGACCAATGCGGTGATGTCACACAGGATGTCAGCGTGTATCACCCTGCTGTTCTGTAGGCCACAGGCCCAATGCAACCTGTGGCCTACAGAACAGAGGGCAGTGGTGCAGGAAGACCATGTTTCCCTGCTCTACCGTAGAGTTTAAAGGGGTAGTCCAAAGGCAAAGCATTTTTATCCTAACTTCCTATCTATTTAGTCCCATAATCCTGAGCTGTTTTCTAATAAGCTTGCTTTACCAATTCCCTACCATTTTCTATCCACACTAACAGCTTTTGTAGTTTTTTTCCTATTTCCTGTCTGATGATGATCTGTTTCAGTATTCCCAGTGCATGCTAGGACACTCAAACAAAGCATCATCAAGAGAACAGAGCCCAGGGCCATTCTCTGAGCCTCTGTTCCCTCCCTGAAACGAAGTGCCATCAGTGACGCTTGATGCAGGGGTGATGCTGTCCCCCAGTGCCCTGTGCGATGAGCGCAGTGTCCGGTCTGTTGTCTGTATAGACCAGGGGTGCACAACATCCTTTGGTCCAAGGGCCACATTGCCATACTGAACCAGTCCCAAGGGCCGCAAAAAAATGTAAAGGGGTGATTACATGAATAGTAACATAGTAACATAGTTAGGAAGGCTGAAAAAAGACATTTGTCCATCCAGTCCAGCCTATATTCAGTCAGAATAAATCCCCAGAGCTACGTCCTTCTAAAGAACCTAATAACTGTAAGATACAATATTGTTACGTGCCAGGAAGACATCCAGGCCTCTCTTGAATCCCTCGACTGAGTTCGCCATCACCACCTCATCAGGCAAGTAATTCCAGATTCTCACTGCCCTAACAGTAAAGAATCCGCTTCTATGTTGGTGGAAAAACCTTCTCTCCTCCAGAAGCAGAAAAATGCCCCCTTGTGACCGTCACCTTCCTTGGTATAAACAGATCCTCGGAGAGATATTTGTATTGCCCCCTTATATACTTATACATGGTTATTAGATCGCCTCTCAGTCATCTTTTTTCGAGACTAAATAATCCTAGTTTTGCTAATCTCTCTGGGTATTGTACAGTAGTTCCCCCATCCCCTTTATTAATTTTGTTGCCCTCCTTTGTACTCGCTCTAATTCCATTACATCCTTCCTGAGCACCGGTGCCCAAAACTGTACACAGTACTCCATGTGCGGTCTAACCAGGGATTTGTACAGAGGCAGTATAATGCTCCCATCATGTGTATCCAGACCTCTTTTAATGCACCCCATGATCCTGTTTACCTTGGCAGCTGCTGCCTGGCATTGGCTGCTCCAGGTAAGTTTATCATTAACTAGGTTCCCCAAGTCCTTCTCCATGTCAGATTAACCCAGTGGTTTCCCGTTCAGTGTGTAATGGTGATATTGATTCCTTCTTCCCATGTATATAACCTTACATTTATCATTGTTAAAGCCCATCTGCCACCTTTCAGCCCAAGTTTCCAACTTATCCAGATCCATCTGTAGCAGAATACTATCTTCTCTTGTATTGACTGCTTTACATAGTTTTGTATCATCTGCAAATATCGATATTTTACCAGATCGTTAATAAATATGTTGAAGAGAATAGGTTCCAACACTGACCCCTGTGGTACCCCACTGGTCACAGCGACCCAGTTAGAGAATATACCATTTATAACCATCCTCTGCTTTCTATCACTAAGCCAGTTACTTACCCATTTACACACATACTGTCATGTGTGCATCGCCACGAAGATCGTCGCGGTTGCACATTCTGACTTCTCACAGCTGAGTTGCTGTTTCTTTGTGTTTGGCAGTGAGGGAGTTAATTCTGTCTGTGCTCGGTGCTGGGACTGGGTGTAGTTTCTCCCGGCTGCAATTGATTATTTGTTGATTGGTTTCCTTTAAATTCCTTGTTGTCTGCTTTGGGAGTTGCCAGTGAAATCCTTCATGCAGACCACAGATAGGAATGAATCTGTATAGACTTAAGTTAAGAGCTCCTTAGTTGTTTTAAGTTCAACTTGCTTAGAGTTTTATATCCCAGACCATTTATGTTCCTTCGGTGTTTGTGTGTGTATGCAAGTCTGTGTTTTCTCCTGTCTGTCTTATATGTCTAATCGGTGTATTTAGCTGAGATCAGCCCATATCCCTTTGGTGGTAATCAGGATCCTTCTTAGGACTGATTACAGGGTTCAGGGACTGATAGAAGACAGGGTTAGGCTGGAGACTTGGACCTCTGAACCATTATCAGTACCTCCAAGGTGAGGGATTAGTTAGGACCCCAGTTTAGGGTCAGGTTAGACCCCGGTCCTCCTCTTTCCTGTTACAGCATATCAAGTCCTCAAGATTAACCCTGAGTTCAACAGATTTCGTGTCAGGTAAATCTATTCTATATTTACTTTCTGATGTTGCTAAACTATATGTTGTATAGAGTGTTGTTCCGGTAAGAATAGTTTACTGACATCGTATACATTTCATTAGACAGCGTGACACATACATCACCAGAACAATCGCTAACTTAAACTGAGTTTTTCAAACAGAAACTCGGCAAATCCTCATCATAATACAGGAACCACCATACTGATGAGACGCAGGCAGTATCACATATTTACATCCAGGTACCTTATAGGTGACATCTGTTCTGATTGAAGTTGTTCTTTTCTTCTCCATTTTGTTCAGACACCATGATAAATGTCATGCCCAAAGCTTGTCTCTGCAGACTTCCCTAATCTCTGTATTTAACAGCAGCACTTCCCAACATGGTGCCCTTAAAAATAAAAGTATTATTATACTGCCACATAAATATAAATATCTCCTATGCTGCATAAATAATTGCCCCTCATTGTGCTTCCTGTGTAAAACATCTCCCACATACTGCTCCTCTCTAAAATATCCCCCACACTGCCCCTCTCTATAATATACCCCCATACTGCCCATCTCCATAATGTCCACCCACACAGCCCTTCTTCATAATATACCCCCACGCTGTCCCTCTCCATAATATACCTTCTCACAGCCCCTCTCCATAATGTCCACTGTGACTGCCCCTCTCCATAATACACCCCCACACTGCCACTCTCCTTAATAAACTCTCCCACACTGTCCCTCTCCATAATATGCCCTCACGCTGCCCCTCTCCATAGTTTACCCCCACACTGCCCCCCTCCATAATATACCAGCTCACAGTCCTTCTATATAATAAACCCCTACACTGCCCCTCTCCATAATATACCCTCTCACAGCCCCTCTCCATAATGTCCAATCTAACTGCCCCTCTCCATAATATACCCCCACACTGCCATTCTCCATAATAAACCCTCCTACACTGTCCCTCTCCATAATATGCCCTTGTGGCGCCCTGAGGGTCCAGTCATCACAGAGGTACTGCATCTCAACCAGAGGTGTGGTATCCCACCTTTCAGGTAAGATGGAGACACCTGAACTGTTCAGACACAACACTACATCCATCTCACACACTAGCAGCAGTTTCTGTCTCATTCCTGCTAGCTAGGAAAGGGTGTTAGAAGGTGGGTGGAGCAGGAAGGTTAGAGCAAGAATAGAAGGAAGTGAGAGAGAGTCTTCCCTGAGGGGAAGAAGGGGAAAGATGTGCATAGGCAACCTTCCCATAGTGGAAGGAGGGAAGAGATAGAACCGTGCAGCAGTCTCCTGGTCTGAAGGAGCTGCTGACAGATAGAAAGAAGCTCTGTTATGATTTGGTAACTGAGGAGGTCAGGAGCAAAACAGCAAGGCAGCCGAACACCTGAGAGGTTGGGAACTTATGGATTGAAGATCCCTAAACTAACCGCACAACTAGAAGCAGCCGTGGAGCGTACCTACGGTGATCCTAGACGCCTCGGCACAGCCAGAGAGCTAGCTACACCTAAAGACAGAAACAGGAAAGCTAACTGCCCCAGAGTAGAGCCCCAAAGGAATAGGCAGCCCCCAAACATATAATGGTGGTTAGACAAGAGTGAGCAAACGCTGGGGCCAAACCCTGCCTGAATAGGACAGGAAGGAACAGAATACTATCTGCAACCCAGCAAAACCCTAGCAAAACTTCCAACACTTCTGATTACAAAAATGCTGAGATCACACGATCTCGCCACCCAATAAATCAGATCTCAGAGTGAACAAGGCTAACACGCAGCCACTCAAAAAACAGGGAAAGAGCAATTAAACAAATAATAGCGGCTACAGAAAACAGAGAGAAGCACAGGCCCCAGGAGGGGA
>VIAB01004591.1:64978-75974 GCA_009801035.1 Oophaga pumilio | reverse complement strand
CATGTATTCAGGCTGTCTAGTAGCAGCAAATCATGCAGCTGTGGTGAGAGAAACTAAGTCTCTGAGCACGCCAAAATACTCGGAGACCACCCGAGCATGCTCTGAAAAAAACCCAAGCATACTCGCTCATCACTAATGTATACCCTTTTCACATATACAGTACCATGGAATCAATGGTGCTTTAAAAATAGTAATAATATTTTATGCCTCATAAAAAATCATGCACATATATGGGATTTTATAGTTGATTTTATTTTGGTCTAGTAAAAAAATTTGCTTTTGCTGAAACAAAATAGCAAAACCTTATTTTACACAAAAATTCATTTGTACGATACACTCATGGTTATATTCAATAACAAACAGCTTACAAATCATACCTAAATCACATAAGGTATAACAGGAAATATAAGGAAATAGACTGTCTTGGACGACACAAAGTCGTAATATTTTTTTTTTTCTTAAAAGCTCATATTTTATATAATAGATTAAAAGATGTAGATCAATCAAGTACAACTAGTTAAAATACTGGACCAACATTTATCTATGAGACTATGATTACATGTTGCGTTTGTTTATGAATTTTTTTAAGCAAATTAAAAGCTGCTTATTCTTTCAGCGTTTTTTCACCATAGAAAACAATGAGTAAGTGCAAAAACGCTGGAAGAAACGCAACCCTGTGCTTTTGCTGCATATTTGTTGCAGTTTTCCTGCATTTTTGGTGAAAAAAACCCACTTTATTAAACGTATACTGTACAACAGTGACATGTAATCTGCACCAAAAAAATGCAACAACAAAAAAATGTAACAACACAAAAAAACGTCAAAAAGGCACCAAAACCTGCTTTTTGTAAGCAGCTTCTTTACTGCAAAGAGAGCAGGTTTTGACTGCAGAAAAAAACCCAGCAAAAATACAATGTGTGAACAAAGCCTAAGTTTACATTTGTGACTGAGTTGAAAATGATGGCGATCATCCTCTTTTCTAATGTGTGACAAGATCTGTGCAGGACTCCCCTCTACAGGCAAAAAGTACTGCTTGCAAACAAGTGAGACATTAGCCTGAGGGTTGTGTAAAGATGTGGAGCAAAAAAAAAAATACCAGTGTCTACTAGTGGACCCTTCCAGAATTCTTACTAAAGGCATTATTAAAATGTAAAATCCCTTAGTAACCATTCTACAAGGGTCCACTAGGTTTTGTCTGGACACTGAGAACTATTCAATGCTCAAATAAATTGAAAATAATCTTTGGTATGCACATACGCAGCACACCCCACATATGCAGCATACCCCACATGTGAGCACACCCCACATACGCAGCATACTCTACATGCGAGCACACCCCAAATACGCAGCACACCCCACATACGCAGCATACCGCATAAGCCACATACCCCATACGCAGCATACGCAGCATACGAGCACACTACACATACAAACACACCCCATACGCAGCATACCCCACATGCAAGTATACCCCACATATCCAACATATGAGCATATCCCACATACGAGCACACCCCATGCACAGCATACTCCACATCCGAGAACATCACATATGCAGCATACCCCACATACGCAGTACACCCCACATACACAGCATATCACACATATAAGCACACGCCATATGCAGCATACTATACTCCATAAACGAGGACACCCCACATACGCAGCACATCCCACATATAAGCACACCCCACATATGAGCACACCTCACATATGCAGCATACCCCATACGAGCACAACCCATTCGTAGCACTTAACATACTAGCACACCCCACATACATAGCATACCCCATACGCAACATACCTGACATACGCAGCACACCCAACATACGCAGGATACACCACATACGAGCACACCCCAAACGCAGCATACTACACCCCATACGCAGCACACCCCACACACGAGCACACCCCTTATGCAGCACACCCCACATATGAGCAAACCCCATATGCAGCACACCTCACATGCGAGCACACAACATATGCAGTACACCCAAAATACGAGCACACAATGTATGCAGCACGCACACCCCACATACAAGCACACAACATACGCAGCACACCCTACATATGAGCACACCCCATATGCAGCACACCCCACATACTAACACACAACATACGCAGCACACTCCACATACTAGCACACAACATTCAAGCACACAACATACGCAGTGTAAGGGGATGAAGAGAAAGATGGATTTGAACGGGGTTGCCTCCTCCGCTCCGTGTCCGGAACCACCAGCGCAGCTTCCAGTATTTTCAGGGGAACGACTACCGTTCTGGAACCAACCTTCCCATGTGACAGAAGGGGGCGGGAGGAGTTAAAAGGCACTGCGCGCGGGAAGCTGAGAGGAGTCTATGCGGGAAAGTGCAGTGAGCAGGAGAGTGAGTTGTCAGCTGTGCCCCAGGCCCCGTGTCCGAGAGGCCCCCGACTCAGCACACGAGCAGAGAGTCTCGGCGCTGTAAGTGCCCCTCGAACTGACATTGACCCAGCCTCTGTGACTGGAGGAGACTCACCCGACAGGTTAGCAGTAGACACTGACGTGCTCAGGCCTGGTGAACTGTGCCGGAGGCCTGAGCTCCTGAGGAGAGTGATTGGACTGACCGAGGAACGCAGCATCGTCCCTGCGTTGACTCGGGCTGTGCGGAGCTTTGTGACAAAGACTGGTGAGAGCAGGAACTCGCCCCACCCTACATCCTTCCGTTGATTGCCTTGTAGACCGTGTTCCTTCTGTTGACTGGGATCTGGAAGTGACTGCATGCGCCGCTGTTGACGGTGCCAACGTTGGAGGAACGAACCCTACAATCAAGCCTTCTTCAGACTGATAAGTGTTTTTTTTCTGCCTTTCGTTTTTTTTTAAAGATTGTTTTGCCTTTTGCTTGTTGCATCGCGCTCTCATTACTCCTCCCTGCGTGGAGTGTTCCGCTTTGTTTAATAAACCTTTAACTCTTGATCTGCCTTGCATCCGTGGCGACATCCCTCGTACCTGCAGTATCTTACAGCAGCACACCCCATATGCGAGCACACACAATAAGATTCTGGACCCCACGGTAACCCAACAATTGATTGTCAATTTTTTAATGCTATTAGGCAACAGCAGAGACATAGTGCAGAGAATATAAGACCGATATTATTAAAAACCTGTGAGAGTTGGGTGCAAAAAAATGCACCGTTGCCACAATGTGTGTATGCCAGTCAAAGGCTATGTTCACATGTTGCATTTTTGCTTTGGTTTTTTGCATTTTTTATGCAAAGTTCTTTTTACAGTACCAGCAAAAGCTATGAGATTTCAGAAATCTCATGCACACTTTTTTTTCCCTCATTGAACTGGAAAACGACAGCATTTTTTAAAGCTGCAGCATGTAAATTCTTTCAGCTTTTTTTCACCCATAGAAAGTAATGAGAAAGTGAAAAAACGCTTAGCTACATCTCTTTAGTTTTTGCAATATTTTTTGTTGAATAAAACTAACCTTATTAAACATGTACTTTAGACAAATCATACAAGTAATCCGCAGCAATACACGTGGCAAGAACAACATGAAAATGCTGAAAAACTGGCATTTTGAACACAGCTTTTTTTTTTTTATTATTGTCAAGAGAGCATGATTTGGCTGCTGAAAAAAAATGCATTGTGTGAACATAGCCTAAGGGAGTCAATTAACTGGCCATGTATTTCTATGCAGCCGCTCGCTCCGCTCCCGAGTGCCGGCCCCAGAGCTGGGATTTCACATGCGAGACTCGGCCGTGTTTCTCGCCTGTGTGATCCCGGCCTAACAGGAATGCATAATTTTGTTGTAAAAAAAAGGATCTAGTTTCCTCCAAAATATCACGATCCCACAAATATAAGGTACAACTGAAAAAAGAGAATTTGACTATGTGCATTAATCTGAAGCTCATCTGCTTATCTCTTTCTATTTTATGCTCAAATAAAAACAAAAGTGTAATTTCCAAAAAATTAGCATTTCTATTCTGACCTGTTTGTAATGCATTAATTAAAAAGGTTGTCTATATTTGTGGGCTAGATTATTCATTATGAGCACTTTTACCTTTGATTAGAAGAAATAATTGACTTTCAGAAATCTTTGAATTATACAAGTTTCTATCTATTGAGACATGACAGAAGAAAGCAAAAAAAAGTACACATAATGAACTAAGACCTGCAGTTTCCAATGATTCTCAGCAGCTCTTAAGGAAGAGTCAGTCGACTGTATAAATTGGACGGGAATCGCAACGCAATGCTCGGACTGGCCAGCAGCTCTTCCGACTGTGACAGCATGTATTTTTATGCAGCTACCACGCTTGGGTAGCCGACGACCAGTCCGAGCATTACGTTGTTGTTGCCGTCTGACTCTTCCCTTAATAGTTTTATCAATGTAGTAATACTGCAAACTATTATAATGATATAAAATTAAAGTATCACCATTTTTGGGTGACATAATCTGCACATTATTTGCAAAGATGAACGCTCCAGACAGTGTTCCTTATATCTCTTATACAATAAATAGATTACTATGAACATATGTGAAAAAAAATAAATATATTTGTTTTCCTTCTGCACTTCACCCTCCTGTCGATCTTCCCCAATAGCTGTATTCTTAATTTAGATAACCCAAGCTGAGTCTCATTATTTGGTAATAGAGCAAATTTGCATTCATTAGAAATTTGCTTTCAAATTGCTTAAACCCATGTCTCCTCTTCTTCATCATGGTCATCATCATCATGTTTTCCTCCATCTTGCTCTTGTGGTTCTTTTTCTTCAGCCCTTTTGTTATCTGTATCACTCTGTTCTTTGCTCTGAGGATTAGAAGCTTCCAGAGACAAGGAATGTTCTGAGGACCATGTTCCTTCATCAGTATCCAAGTCTCCTGTACTAACAGCTGTACTCTGTGACTCATTCTGACTTCGGATTCCAGAAGATTGTGTAGCATATTTTATTGTGTTTTTTCTTTTGTTTTGTCTTTGTCGATACAAGACTGGAGTTGGAATTTTGGATGGCTTCTTTTCTGGTCTATTATCTTTTCGGGGGCGTATTTTCGGTTTTAGTTTTAGTTTATAAATTGATGGCACTCGTTCTGGTTTTTTCAAACCTTTTTTTGGCTTTGATGATTGCGGTAGCTTGGATTGTTCATGAGCATCATCTTTATTTAAATTTGGAACTGCTGAATCTTGATTGTCCTCTGAAGCTTGTAAAGTTTTCTTTTTGGCTTCCATTGCCTGCTGTCTCAGTCTTTGGGATGGCAACTGTTTCGCTTTGTTACTATTGCTTATAACGGAACATATTTTCTTTTTCTCAATTGTCTGTATTTCTGGCTTTATTTCACCTTTTTCTTGTGATTCTGGTGGCTGTAGAAGTAGATCCTTTTTTGTATCTACTATTGCTCCAACTTTTGGAGATATTCTTGAAATCCAGTTTTGCACATCCACTCTATTGAGTTTTACAGGACCTTTTGTCAGTTCTGTGATAACATCATCATAGTTTCCTCCTCCCGATGGCCATTTCATGTTTATATATACACCACTCCTTGGTATTGCTACTTCTCCATCAGGTGTCTTTAGTGCATTCCGAACTGACGACAAAGCTGGTACTGATTTCCTTTTCATGTCAAAGTCATGAACCGCAACATCACTGGCAATGCTAGCAGTAAAGTCACTACGTCTGTTTTCAAGGTTGCTATTTTCATCGGAATCTCCCTCCAGAACTTTAATATTTGATAGGATTTCATCTTCTAGACTTTGATACAACTCTTTTTCTTGATCTGGACCAATTGGCAATGGTTTATATGTACAACCAGTATCCAAATTATCTAACAAAATTGAGGCTTCCAAAGAACTGGCTTGCGTGTACTGTGTTTTTGTGGAAAAATTATTCTCCTTTACGGGTGTACCATTTCTGTTAAACTGGATTGTTGAAGTATTTCCACCATTTCTTAGATTTCTGACTTGTTCAATATGACCAGTAACACTTTTTGTTGTTGGGAGTTTATTGTGATGAGTGTTGAGATTAATTCCAAATGATCTGCTTCTATCTCTGTACTCAGATTCACCTTGATAAGCCCTACTAGGAGTAGATGGCCTATTAAAAGTTGACATTGGTCTAATTCCATTAAATTCTTGTGTTATTGGCTGGACAAACTGTTTAGTTGGAGAAGAAGACCGGATGTTCAGCTGTTTAGTTGGAGATGAAGATCGTATACTAAGTTGTCTAGCTGGAGATGAAGTGCGTGTGCTAAGCTGTTTAGTTGGTGACGGAGAACGTACACCAAACTGTTTTGATGGAGATGAAGAACGTGTGCTAAGCTGTTTAGTTGGAAATGAAAGATGAGTGCTATGCTGTTTAATTGGGGAACTTGACCGTGCTATGTCAAAAGCGTTATTAGTCTGGTATTCAGACATTTTACTTTGTTGATTGTAAAGCAAATACTTGGAGGGGCTAGGTTGTCGTAAAAACCGAGCAGGAGTTTTAGGTCTTGATTCATCTTGAATGTTCTCTTGTTCTGTTAGGGTTTGTGCTTTCACATACGCATTGTATGTTTGAGTTTGGTGTATGTTTTTAGTCATTGATTCTTTAATACCAGGTGCAGGACTCTTTCCAACTTCACTTCTTCCTCTGTGATTCTTAATAACAACATCTGAAGAATGTGAGATTTCCTCTTCACTTCCAGTCAACTGAGATGCTGTAGAGGATATGGAGAAATTATGCTTATCATGGCTAGATTGTGAGAATTGGGACTGCTGGCTAGTTTTAGAATCTTCCAAAAACAGTTGTCTCCTGGATGGGGTAGCTGGCCGTTCATGACCTCTGTCAACAGTAAATAAAAGAAATTACATTCTTAGGATGATTAATTGATAAATGCAATGATATGCAAAGTTAAGTTGGACATTACGTACAAATTATTAAGATAAATAGAGAAATAACATAAACCTTTCAACAACCAAAATAAAAATCACATCTTTGGAAATAACATACAGTGGGGAAAATAAGCATTTAATACACTGCCGATTTTGCTTGTTTTCCCACTTACAAATAATGGAGAGATCTGTAATTTTTATCGTGGGCACACTACAACTGTGAGAGACAGAATCGAAAAATAAAAACCAGAAAATCACATTGTATGATTTTTAAATAATTAAACTGCATTTTATTGCGTGAAATACATATTTGATCACCTTCCAACCAGCAAGAATTCTGGCTCTCACGACCTGTTATTTTTTTTATTTAAGCCCTCCTACTCTGCACTCATTAACTGTATTAATTGCACCTGTCTGAACTTGTTACCTGTATAAAAGACACCTGTCCACACACTCAATCAATCACACTCCAAGCTCTCCACCATGGCCAAGACCAAAGAGCTATCTAAGTACAGCAAGGACAAAATTGCAGATCTGCACATGACTGGGATGGGTCACAGGACCATAGGCAAGCAGCTTGGTGAGAAGGCAACAACTGTTGGCACAATTATTAGAAAATGGAAGAAACACAAGATGGCTGTCAATCTTCCTCTGTCTGTGGCTCCATTCAATATCTTGCCTAGTGTGGTAAGGATAATTCTGAGAAAGGTCAGGAATCAGGCCAGAACTCCATGGGAGGAAATGGTTAATGACCTCAAGAGATCTGGGACCACAGTCTCAAACATTATTGTTAGTAACACACTACGCTGTTATTGATTAAAAGCCTGCAGGGCAAGCAAGGACCCCTGCTCATGCCAGAACATGTCCAGGCCTGTTTGAAGTTCGCAAATGACCATCTAGATGATCCAAAGGAGACATGGGAGAACGTCATATGGTCAGATGAGACCAAAATAGAACTTTTTGGTATCAACTCGATACGATGTTTGGAGGAAGAAGAAAGATGAGTACAATCTCAAGAACACCATCCCAACCTTGAAGCATGGTGGGGAAACATCATGCTTTGGGGTTTCTGCAACAGGATTACAGCACCATATTGACAGGAGGATGAATGGGGTCATGTATTTTGAGATTTTGGCCAACAACCTCCTTCCCTCAGTAAGAGCATTGAAGATGAGTCATGGCTGGGTCTCCCAGCATGACAATGACCCGAAACACACAGCCAGTGCAATTAAGGAGTGGATCCGTAAGAAGCATTTCTAACTCCTGTAGTTGCCTAGCCAGTTTCCAGACCTGAACCCAATACAAAATCCTTGAAGGCTCAATGTTGCCCAGCTACAGCCCCGAAACCTGAAAGATCTGGAGAAAATCTGTATGGATGAGTTGGCCAACATCCCTGCTGCAGTGTGTGCAAACTTGGTCAAGAACTACAGGAAATGTCTGACCTCTGTAATTGCAAAGAAAGGTTTCTCTACCAAATATTAAGTTCTGTTTTTGTATTGTATCAAATACTTATTTCATGCAATACAATGCAATTTAGTTATGTAAAAATTATACAATGTGATTTTCTGTATTTTATTTTTAGATTCTGTCTCTCACAGTTGTAGTGTACCTACGATAAAAATTACAGACCTCTCCATCCTTTGTAGGTGGGAAAATTTGCAAAATTTGTAATAATAATACTTATTTTCTCGACTGTAGATGAGAACCATGTATAATCTATGATGTACTGAAATTTTTTCCTACAAAACATCACCTTCTAATGCAGTTAAATTAGAAATAAGTATAAAAAGATGCATGCAAAAAGTGCATCAAAAACATGTATATTGGATTTGTGCACATACGTGTGTACTGTACATACCGTATGGCCATGTTCATGCATAGCATTTTTGCTGCCCTTTTTTTCTGCTACAAAAACTTTCTTTCTTGACAGTAAAAATGATGCATTCAAAATGCAGATTATTCATCATTTTTTATGCTTTTGCTGACCAATCATAAACAGAGCTATATCGGTACATCTCACAAACTGAGAAAACTAAGCTTTCTTGGGGTGTGTTCTTTTTCTGTCATGTTGCTGCCTGCTTATGATTTGGCAATTCGCACATGGAGAAGAAGTACTGTACATACCCCCAGTGAAACCTCTGATTGTACCCAATTGAACTTAACAAAAGTTAATTCAGTAGGTGCCAAATACTTTGATCGCTAATATCTCCGCAACGGAGAAGCGAAATAAAAAAAATATGTTTTATTCCGCTCTGCAGACACTATTGTATCCTGTATCTGGTCAACATGAGGGTCATCTTCAAGTGAATGCTATACAAAAGTTTTCCAACCCAAAATATCTCTTCTCTAACTGGTCCAAAATCAAGCATGTAATATCATTGAAGCGATAGGCCACTTACCTGAAAGCAAAGCTTCTTTTGAGATCAGACTGCCCATGAGGGGTTCTGTACACCGCATTCTTGTCTGCACTTTCAGGGGAATTGGATGATAAGGAATAGCTTCTGCTACTGTTAGATGTGTATGTCTTCCAATCCACCGGGGGAAGTGGACTTTGAGATCTGCTTACTATCAACGTTGTTTGAGTTTTATTGGGATTATCTGATCGAGGTGTTAAACGAGCTTTTATCTCATGAGTTGGGTTTAGTGGCTTCTGCTGATTTCCGGATTTTGATACTTGCTTGTGAGCTGTAGGAAAAAATGTTCCAAAAGAAGAAACCCATAAATACGCATCGAAATATTTGTAACATAAATATTGTTGAGCAAGTAAATTACATACTTTGGTCTCACTTTGGCATTACAGTTTTACTAAAATTTCAATAAATTATAAGAAAAGCCACAATAAGAAGAATTAAAATTCCCCCAAAATTCAAGCGTAAACACAGCAAAAAATGGGCAGCAGTGCTTACCTGCCCAGGTCTCAGGAATAATGCAGCAAACCTAAGTAGTAAAGATGGCAGCAACACAAGTGCAAGAAACTGATGAGACAACCACGCACAACCTACCAATACATGGAGGGGGTGACTGCTTAGTACTAGATTGCACACAGAAGCGGCTTGTATAGGGCACTGGTCACACACAGTGTCTGGTTTACAGCCTATTAGTGATGCCCATACTATTAGATCAGGCGGACTGCCCAGCAGTATCTAAGTGCACCTGATGAGGACAGACACCTTAGTTTACAATGCCAACTCTGATGTGCTTGGCTGCACCCTTCATGTAAAAAACATGCAAAAAAAAACTATATGAGGGATTGGTCAATAATTCATCTTATTGTGGCTTTGCTTTTAATTTAGTGTTAGGACGAGCAAGTTTGAGGACCCTTGACGCGGGTTGCGAGCTTGCGTATTTTGGCCAAAGTATCAACCAATCCTTCATATTTTATATATTTTTTGCATGTTTTTTATTTTCAGGGTGCAGCCAAGCCCATCAGAGTTGGAATTGTAAACTAGGGTGTCTGTCCTCATGGGGTGCACTTAGACACTGCTGGGCTGCCCGCTTGATCTAATAGTACGGGCGTCACTAATAGACTGTAAACCAGATACTGTACCTGTGTGACCAGCGCCCTATACAAGCCTTTTATTGTATGCAATTTTAATACTAAGCAATCACCCCCTCTATGAATTGGTAGGTTGTGAGTAGTTGTCTCATCAGTTTCTTCCACCTGTGTTGGCACCATCTTTATTATAAGGTGTCTTCTGCATTTTTATTTTTTTCCTGTGTTTTTTCTAAAATATCAATAACAATTTTGTTCAGTCACATTTTTCGAGATGAAACCTTCTTTCTATGCCTGAACTCCACTGATAACTCTCCCTTCATAAATGCTTGTTATTCAGCTGCCCATATGAGTTTTTGATCTTAACTAACCTAACAGGCAGGATATTGGCACTGGCACCTAACAGGCAGGATATTGGCACTGGCATCTTACAGGCAGGATATTAGCACTGGCACCTAACAGGTAGAATATTGGCACTGGCACCTAACAGGCAGGATATTGGCACTGACACCTAACAGGCAGGATATTGGCACTGGCATCTTACAGGCAGGATATTGGCACTGGCACCTAACAGGCAGGATATTAGCACTAGCACCTAAGAGGCAGGATATTGGCACTGGCACCTAACAGGCAAGAAATTGGCACTGGCACCT
>VIAB01004591.1:36473-52250 GCA_009801035.1 Oophaga pumilio | reverse complement strand
TTATATATATACCATTTCAACAGCACCGCCGGTCAGTTGACCATCACAGCTGATATTCCACTGGTCTCTTATGCACACTGCATCACCAATGATAGTGCGAGTAAGTACAATTTAATCACATTTATTAACATCTGCGAGTACTTAACATCTATGTATCCTGTTCTTACCTCAGTTTAGCGCAGTGATTATTCTTTATACATACTATTTCAGCAGATTATTACTAACAGCGATATACACAGAACCTGTTTTAATCACCAGCTGTTTCTGAGTTCCCCATCTCATCAACTCTGTGTGCTAAGCTCCAGTGTAATTTGTTCATGCATTAGTTATCACAATTCCCCATGCTCTGGGTTACCTGTTTAACAGTTTTTAAGGCTTCACAAACTGGCTTCAAACAGGTCCTGTCCCTAGTCCAGACCCTCTGTATCTTCCTGGTCTTTCAGGTACACTAGCCAGCTCCAGATTCACACATGGCCTTTTGCTCTCCCTGTTGCAACCAGGAAGCATCTAGGACCTTTCTGACCTCACAGGAACACAACCCCTGGAAGGTTAACCAGTCTCACTCATCACATTCTGGTTAATCCTTAAATCCAGCCCTTTAAAATATACAGGTTTGTGAGACCACAAGATCCAGCAACCTGTCCTGGATTCAGACCGCAACAGACCTCTGTGCAATACATACCTGTCTCTCTCCACACAACTAGTTGGTACATCACAGGAGGCACGGGTGCTTCAAACATCTTGGAGAACTAACCAGAGTTTTTCTGTGGATGTAGGTCTGTGCTAGTTCTTCTGTCTCTTCATGTAATCCTAGACAGACTCGATGACGTCCTCTGTGAGGACTATATGATCACTTCCAGGATTCCTTGCTCTTCATACCGCTGAAGGTACTTCTTAATTACATTGGTTGCATGCGTTAAGTCATTGTCCTGCTGCAGAATTAATTTGGAGCCAATAAGATGCCTTCTTGATGGTATTTCATGATAGATAAGTACCTGCCTGTATTTCTCAGGACTGAGGACACCATTAATTATGAACAAATCAACTCAATCTGACCTAAAATTTACAAGGAACCACCATCATGTTTCACTGATGTATGTAGACACTCATTATTGTACCTGTCTCCAGCCCGTTGGTGAACCAAATGTTTTCCATTGCAGCCAAATAAATCAAATTTTGACTCATCAGTCCTGGGCACTTGCAGCCATTTTCCTGCACCCCAATACCTCTGCTTTTGTGCATAGTTGAATCACTTTGTCTTATTTCCATGTCGATGATTTGGCTTTTTAGCTGTTATTCTTCCATGAAGATCACTTCTGGGCAGACTTCTTCGAACAGTACAAAGGTGTCATTGGGTCCCACCAGTTGCTGCCAGTTCTTGGCTCATGGCACTGCTGGACAACTTATGGTTTCAAAGGGAAGTAAGCATGATGTGTCTTCCATCTGTTGCACAAAGTTTCCTTGGCTGAACACTGTGTTTTTGCTCGTAAACATTGTCAATTTCTCTGTGCTTCTTCAAAATAGCTTAACCAGCAGATCTTGAAACCCCAATCTTCTTTGAAATCTTTATCTGGGAAAGACCTTGCTGATGCAGTATCTTGTACCTTGTGTCTTGTTGCTGTGCACAGCGTTGTCATGGTGTATGACCTGTGATGTGAAACTGTCTTCCATAACCTAACCTTTATAGCAAAGTCTTGCTGATCATTATTACTTATTTAGTATAGTTGGTTAACCACACACCTGACTATAATCCTACAAAATTTCTGACTTTGTGAATGTAAACCTAGAAGAACTGATGCTGTTTTGAAGGCAAAATGTGGTCACACAAAATATTGATTTGATTTATATTTTTTTTGTTCATTCATTGTGCACTTTGTTAATTGACAAAAAATAATCTATTAAGTTCTTTATTTTTCAAAGCATTCTTACTTCGCAGACATCCAAATGTTGCCTTGGCTTCCCTAGTACTCTGCTTAATCTCCTAGTGCTCCACCTGACCTGAGTAGCTTCTACACTCACCCGTTCAGTCCTGATCATAGAATCATAGAATGGTAGAGTTGGAAGGGACCTCCTGGGCCATCTGGTCCAACCCCCTGCTCAAAGCAGGATTCACTATATCATCCCAAACAGATGTCTGTACAGCCTCTGTTTGAAGGCATCCATTGAAGGAGAACTCACCACCTCTCGTGGCAGCATGTTCCACTCATTGATCACTCTGTCAAAAAGTTTTTTCTAATATCTAATCTGTGTCTCCTCCCATTCAGTTTCATCCCATTGCTTCTAGCCTTTCCGTGTGCAAATGAGAATAAAGATAATCCTTCTTCAATGTGACAGCCCTTAAGATATTTGTAGACAGCTATTAAGTCTCCTCTCAGTCATCTTTTTTGCAAGCTAAACATTCCCAAATCCTGTAACCGTTCCTCATAGGACATGGTTTGCGGACCGGTCACCATTCTGGTCGCTCTTCTCTGAACTGGTTATGTTATTCCATATATAATCTTGTCTTCATAACAGAGCACATCTATGGCTTATTATCATCCTGTACAAAGAGGTTTAGCGTGTATTTTATAAATACAATTCATTTACAGTAAATTTTTATTTCCTTCAGTGTCAGTCAGGACCATATTAGTAATAGAGACTAAGGAAGTCTGCCTCATGGGGTTTTTGCCTTCCGTTGGATCAACATATTAGGCTATAGGTTGAACTTGATGGACTTAAGTCCACCTTCAACCTTAAAACCATGAAGTGAGTGCTGTTAGAATGGACTTGTGCACGTTCAAGTACCAGGGCTGAATTTCAGTTCTCAAAAGTAACTGCAGCCAAATGCACCCTTGCTTCAGAAGGACTTCAGGTCAAAAAGTCCAAGGAACTCACTTGGTAATGATACAAATATGTTGATAGTAGACAACGTCCAAACAGGGTGATGATAGTGATTCCAATGAGGCTGCTAAGTTTGGGTGAGGAGACCCATTGTGACATTTCTTGTTCATGGATCATGTTGCACGGATGTCTGAATGAGGCTTTATTCTAAATTCCATTGTGTATTATAACACCATATCAAACATAATAACTGGTTTGGAAGGTGGATCACGAAGACCCCGTAAGACTGCATTCACATGTTTCGGAGTTATTATGTTTTTTTTACAACTGCGACAAAATAGCAGAGTTTGCCTCGATTTTTGAAAAGTGTGGTAAAACATTGTGGTTTTAAATCAATCCTTTTTTTCTGTGAATGCAGCATTAAAGTCCATTCACATGGGCTGATAATCAGCAAACAAGTGTTCGTAAGAATTTGATGTAAACCTATGAGCAAATCACTCGTTCATTGCCTGACTGAATCGCCTTCATAAAAATCATTGTTGTCAGTAGCATATCACCAGGATCTGCTGCTGACAATATGCATGCTGCAGGGGTGCAGACCCATTGTATTAACAATCATTCTGCCCCCATACAGTTTGAGCAGTGTGAGCAACTTTTTTTGAATAGAGGAAAGGTGTAAAAGCTCAACTTCCACTCCACTGATTATGACTGAGTTGGAAATAGCCGAGCACTGTAGTCGGCTTTCTACAGAAGTCTTAAAGATAATTAGTTCAGCAAAGGTCGACATGGGAACTTCTGTGCCACTGAAAATGGGGCTCTGCAGAGCCTCCTTATCAAGATTTCTGGGTTAAGAAATAACTTTAAATTTTAGGAATACCCCTTTAAACAAGCTCTCTCTTGTATATAGTCAATTAGTGTAAGGGGGTGTGAGCTTTACCCCTTTAAATTCTTATGCTGCTATTTATATTTACATGTATACAATTGCTATGTATCTCACTGAGACGTGTTTTCGTATGTTTCTTGCTGTTGTATTATTGCTGCATTATACTATAGGTAAGATAGGGACAGTGCAGTTAGGGAAAAGGGTCTCTAGATGGGGGCAATGAGTACACTGCATATTAAGGTTTAGCTGTAGGACACTTAGGAGTAAACAATAGGAGGGGTTAGCTGGGGAATAAGATAGAGGGTCTTCCTGTTACAGAGTCAGTCGGGGGTAGACCCCTGTGTGGGCTCAGGTGGTCTATGGCCTGAGTTGCTCGGCTGCCTCGTAACATTATAAGCAGAAGCCCAGCCATCCATGGAAAGTAGTAGAAGAGTGGAAAAGGGAGAGAAGAGTAAAGAGCAGAGTATGCACAGCAGTGGAGAGGAAAGTGAAGTGGGTAGCAGAAGAAGATAGAGTGAGTCACTGTAAAAGTACATGGGCAGGTTAACCGTTGATGTGGTGGACGACCCTGTAGGCAGTATTTCTGAGTCTGAGGCGAAGCAGCCTGAAAGGAGATATACCGCAGTGGTGTTTTCACCGGGCACCTCATCCTGTTATATCTTTGTGGCTTATTCCGTGACGTGGAGAAAGAAGCAGGGAAAGACAGAGAAATGTACTGCTGGGATTGTGAAGAATGCGCCAGAGGTGTAATGGATGTGCTGTGTCCTGAAGATAATACAACTGTTTTGTCTAAAGTTGCTTTGGACTCTGCCACCTGTCCTTTGAACGCAGGGAAGAATGGGGGATGCAGCAGTGAAGAAGTAGCTGCCAGCACAGTAAGTACGGGATGTGCTGATATGGCAGAGAGACCCTGTCTTTCTAAGAAGAGTTGGGGTAAGCGAAGCCCTGAGAATGGAGTCATGACCACCACCCTGTCCTTATCTTACATTAGCATGAGTGTATGAGCAGAATCTGCCTGTTTAAATGTATCATAAGATATTGGAGGCCCTGAGACACTTTCCACATGTGTTCAGTTGTAAAGGAGTGGAAGAGCTGTTGGGACCCCTTCTAAAAAACATTTGTATTAATGTAATGCTTTGTTTTTACATTGAGGAAAACAAAGTATTAAGTCAGCCACCAATTGTGCAAGTTCTCCCACTTAAAAAGATGAGAGAGGCGTGTAATTGACATCATAGGTAGACCACAACTATGAGGGTCAAAATGAGAAAACAAATCCAGAAAATCACCTTGTCTGATTTGGCAAGATTTATTTTGCAAATTATGGTGGAAAATAAGTATTTGGTCATTAACAAAAGTTCATCTCAATATTTTGTTATATATCCTTTGTTGGCAATGACAGAGGTCAAACGTTTCCTTTAAGTCTTCATAAGGTTGGCACACACTGTCGGTGGTACGTTAACCCCTTCCTCCATGCATATCTCTTGTAGAGCAGTGATGTTTTGGGCCTGTCACTGGGCAACACGGACTTTCATATCCCTCCAAATGTTTTCTATGGGGTTGTGATCTGAAGACTGGCTAGGCCACTCCAGGACCTTCATATGCTTCTACTACCACTACTTCGTTGCCCTGGCGGTGTGCTTGGGATCATTATCATGCTGAAAGAGCCATCCACGCTTCATCTTCAATGCCCTTGCTGATGGAAGGAGGCTTGCACTCAAAATCTCACAATTCATGGCCCCATTCAACGTTTCATGTACACGAATCAGTCGTCCTAGTCCCTTTACAGAGAAATAGCCTCAAAGTATGATTTTGCCACCCCCATGCTTCACAGTAGGCATGGTGTTCTTTGGATGCAACTCAGCATTTTGTCTCCTCCAAACACGGCAAGTTTCGTTTCTACCAAACAGTTCTACTTTGGTTTCATCAGACCATATGACATTCTCCCAAAACTCTTCTGGATAATCCAAATTCTCTCTAGCAAACATCAGACGGGCCCGGACATGTACTGGCTTAAGCAGGAGGACACATCTGGCACTGCAGGATCTGAGTCCCTGGTGGCGTAGTGTGTTACTGATGGTAGCCTTTGTTATGGTGCTCCCAGCTCTATGCAGGTCATTCACTAGGTCCCCCCGTGTGTTTCTGGGTTTTTTTCTCACCGTTCTTGTGATCATTTTGACCCCACGGGGTAAGATCTTGCGTGGATCCCTAGATCGAGGGAGATTATCAGTGGTCTTGTATGTCTTCCATTTTCTTATTATTGCTCCCAGAGTTAATCTCATCACACCAAGCGGTTTGCCTATTGCAGATTCACTCTTCCCAGCCTGGTGCAGGGCTGCAATTTTGTTTTTGGTGTCCTTTGACAGGTCTTCATCATAGTGGAGTTTGGAGTGTGACTGTTTGAGGTTGTGGACAGGTGTCTTTTATACTGATAACAAGTTCAAACAGGTGCCATTACTACAGGTAATGAGTGGAGGACAGAGGAGCCTCTTAAAGAAGAAGTTACAGGTCTGTGACAGCCTGAAATATTGCATGTTTTTTAGGTAACCAAATACTTATTTTCACCATAATTTGCAAAATTAATCTTGCCAAAACAGATAAGGTGATTTTCTGGATTTGTTTTCTCATTTTGACTTTCATAGTTGTGGTCTACCTATGATGTCAATTACTGGCCTCTCTCATCATTTTAAGTGGGAGAACTTGCACAATTGGTGGCTGACTAAATAGACTAAATACTTTTTTTCATCACTGTATATGTATTTTATCTATTTTTTCCTGTTGTTGTAAGTTAGTCTTGGACAGGGTTAACAGTAGGGTCAGCCCATGGTCGGAGGACTGCAAAGTGGGCACCTAACCTAGGGACTTGTTTCCTGTTACAGTTGGAGAGCAGTTTCTGAAGGCATAAGAAGTATTGCTGCTAGTAAAATGCCACAATTGGAGAGTGTGTTTAGTCCAGACAAATTAAAGATAACAAGTTTGAGTTATACCAGCAACAGACTTTAATACGGCCGGAGTGCAAAGATTGAAAGAGAATTAAGGAGGTATCTTCCACCTGCAGTGAGTACAGCCATATCATATCATAAATGTAGGAGGCAGAATTCTCCAAGGCAGTTATGATGCTAGTCACTACTCACACACAAACAAGTCATAAGGCAGGATAGTCAAGAAGTCTGAGGTCAGATTCCAAGAGAGCTTGTCATAAACTAAGGGGAAAGATAGAGGCGTAGTCAGGTCACTGTCTAATGTCAGAATTCCAGCATGGTAGCAGATCAAGACAAAGGGCTGGGCAAACGGATGGTCAAAGGTAAATCCAAGGTTGGACAACAAAGATCAGAATATAAAAACTCAGAGCTCAGACAAACACACACCACTTGAGCTAAGCTACAATTAGCAGCAATCAGATATGGCCAGGCAATAAGCCAGGATGGGCGACACCTGGAGGAAACCCAGCACACCCCAGCTCTGGTTGGACAGCTGGACTGTCACTCAACACTGACAGCTCAGCACACCCAAGCCCCAGGTTGGATGGCTGAACTGTCACTCGCTGTCTCAAAGACACAATGAGTGGTAGAATCGTGACAGCAGTTAGTAGTAGTGAACTACAAGGGCGCTGTGTTCGCCAGTCCTGGAACAAAGGAGTTACTATTCTGACCAGGAGGGGACACAAAGGAATCTCTGTAGTGGAGGATAAAGGAAATTTGGGACGTACTGTGACACTCATGCAGAATATCAATACTATCAAAATGCTGTGTCTGTTACATATAAAAAGAACGCCTCTCTATGATACAGAAGAATTGTACCGAAAGTGTATTGCCTGATATCAATTGTTGCATTTCTACTTTAAAGAATTCCAAGATGATTTTATATTTTAATATCTGACTCTGGTCTCCATGCTATCTAATCACTTTTGACCTAAATAGGGCTGAACAGCAAACCCCCACAACAAGTACACATACTCAGGGCTACTTCAACCCGGCGCTTTGGGTCCGTGAAGCAAACGTCACCATGAATGGTCCCTTATACTCTCTTGTTATAATCCAGGCCTTCTATCAGCTGTGAGAAGTATTAGGCTAGGATGAAAATTTTGCCTCTGGTTGTGAGCAATATTGTTCCCATTCACTGACAGCCTGATCAAATAATGAAAATGATGAGTGATGTTTAGTATATGTGGATTCATAACTACTTACCCGAACAAAGATGAGAGTGCTGGATTCCCCCACCCTGTATTTTCCTTCAGAAACTTTGATCATACAGAATTGCTCTGGACATGTACATCTGCTTACCAAATTCTGCACCTATTGCAATGAACAGAAGAAACTCAGAATTCTAGAAAGTTAGCATTGGACAAGAATACAATATCAAAGACAGACAGACACATATACAGTAAAGCAATCTACAGCTGGTCTAATAATGAGACCTCCATAATTTTAATATTAATGACTTATCTCAAGTATAAGCCACCAATTCTTATAAACTGGATAGTCTTGCCATGTAGTCAGGATCACTGGCCAAAATATTACAGTACATATCCACATCCATTCGTACACTCTGCCATTCTATTTTGCTGGCCAAGCTGAGGTGCTAGCATACGATAATGTGTTTGTTAAGGAATAGTGTTGAGTAGTACAGGCTGTTACTGTATAGAGGTTAAAAGGAAGGGATGGGACTTGGCCAAGCGGTGTGTTCCATTGATCTCTGCCACTTCTTCCTTGATTGATAGTTCTGGCTCTACAGAATTCAAAAGAGGGTAAAACTGATGGTAAAAAAGTAGGTGGGACGCAGCTGGCAGAGAAGTTTTATTCTGCGGCATGAATCATTTCGAAAATTTAATGCATGAACAGTATTATTTGATCTACTCTACTGTATGCATTAACGGAACATTCATTCCGGTTATATATTGTTAGATACAACAATCTCCCATGTAGAGTCATATTAATGTTAACTCAAATATATCAATAGCTCACAAAATCATAGGCCTAATCAAGCCCGGGATACAACATACAACAGAGTATGGCAAACCATACATAATCTGTATTAAATAATGCCAAATGCAATAAACACAGTGAAACAGTGCAACTAAAAGAGCGGGGACATATCGCATATCTCATTAGCTGATACAGTGATCAACTATAATATGGTAGTACATGAAAAGCCTTGCAACGCTGAGGTCCTGGGTTGAAATCCCACCAACTGCAAGGAGTTTGTATGTTCTCCCCGTGTTTGCGTGGGTTTCCTTCGGGTACTTCAGTTTCCTTCACATTCCAAAGACATAGTGATATGGAATCTAGATTGTGAGCCCCATCGGGGACAGCGATGATAATGTGTGCAAACTGTAAAGCGCTGCGGAATATGTTAGCGCTAAATAAAAAAATAAATAAAGAAAAATGAAATAAAATAAATTTATATCATATATTGTGCCCTGTTGTGAACACACTGGATCTGAGTTTGGGCTCCCTCTGGTGGCTGCTGACAGTAATGAAGCTGCTTTGGCTAACAGATGTCCTCCACCTGTTGGCTATGAGTGGCAATCAGGGGAGGACTGACTGGGGAGATATAAGTGAGTTACCTTCCCATTATCCTCGCCAAGGATTTGTTGCTTCCTGGTCTCTTTTGGAAGAGAGCTTGCTTCCTGCTTCTCCTGCAACTCTCAGATAAGTTATTTGCTGTTTATTTCTTTGGCATTTGTTTTTATCTATCTCAGTTTTCTGCCCTTTTGGAGTATTTACAGCCGCTGCGCTGGCCTCTGTCTGTCATTTGCCATTGTTTCTGTATTATCAGTTCCCTGTTATATCAGTATCCGCTTATTTGCTGCCAGTTACACCTGAGTTCTGATCTAGTGGGGGGAGAGATCGTGTGGTCTCAGTATTTTTGCATATCAGACTGGTTGGAATTTTTCTTAGAGTTTTTGCTGGATTGCAGACAGTGTTCTTTCCTGTTCTGTTCTATCTAGTTTGGGCCCCAGCATTTGCTCGCTCTATTTTCTGCCTGTGTTTGTATTTCATCTTGTCTCACCGCCAATATATGTTTGGGGGCTTCCTATTCCTTTGGGGCTCTACTCTGGAGCAGTTAGCTTTCACGTTTCTGTCTTTAGGCTTAGTTATCTCTCCGGCTGTGTCGAGGCGTCTAGGGCACCGTAGGCACGTCCCACGGCTGCTTCTAGTTGTGATGTCAGTTCAGGGGTCTGCAATCCGCTAGTTACCAACCTCTCGGTGTCTGGTGGCCTGGGGTATTTTGGGCTGCTGTCCTCCTTGGCTGCCAAATCATAACAGTGCCCTCTATTGGTTTTAATCTCAAGTCCTATATTGTATAGATCCATCCAGAACTGTGCAGGTTGTGTTCACCACCAGTTAGTACACATTTTATTAACTAGCACTTGTACCAGGGGTTCAAGACAATCAGCATGAACACCTCCAGAAATGACAGGAGTCACACTATACAGCATGTTAGGTACAACCAACAGATCATTATTCTACTATTGTGTGGTGCACATGCATAATTGTATGTTCAGGTGGGGATATCAGTCCACAGTGTGTAAATGAGGGGGAATAAAGGACACCAATGTAGCTTTTTAGTACTGACTGCTAAGTGTTGATGAGATGTGTTCCCCGTCGCCCTTTTTTCATGTGTTTATATAATATGTACATGCTGTGGACTATGTCATTACTTATGTAAATGTCTTTAAATATTAAGGGTATGTTCACAAGGGGGTGGATATGTAAGGAGGAAGACCTGTGCTGCACCGGGTCTTGAACTGTCAAGGCTGCGTCCCTTGTTTCCCGGGGAAAGGCAAAAAGAGCCGGACAGATGCTCTGACCCGGAAGCTGGGGGCGCGGTTAAAAGTGAAAGCGCACGTAGCATAGGGCAGTTTCCCGCCTGCCGTGAGAGAGGCCAGATGCATGCGCAGAGTGCTCCGTGGGGTATGCAGCCAGGCCGAGACAAAACGGGGCCGGCCATATGCCAGGACGCTGCCGGAGCCTGCCGCAGTAACAGGGAGAGAGCCGGGAGCCCTGTTCAGTTGAGTGCGGCATGAAAGCTTAAGAGCCTGAGAGAGCAAGGTGCCGTATGCCCAGGGGTTACCAGAGAGCAAGATGACGTGTGCTCCGTGACTGTGAGTACAGCGCACGTGCCGCATAGAGAAAGCGGAGTACTGGACAGACATTTGCGGCCTACCTTGCCAGTTGACACTTGCCGATCCGCGTTGGACTCTGATAGTGCTGTGGCCTTGTTTGTTTCGGCCACACATGCTTATGGACTAGGGGCTCAGCGGAAGGTACCGGAGACTGACCGCTGCCACCAGAAGACGGACCATCATTAACAGCAGGACCTTCTTGGACAAGCAACCGCACCAGCCGTTGTTGGCGCTACTGACTTCAAAGCTTCAGTTGAGGACTGGGAAGCCTCTGACACAATAAGTGATTTAAAGGACTGCTGTTATATTGTTTATTCCTCATTAGCTTTGCCTATTGTTTGCCATTAAACTGTTTAACCTTCATTTAACCTATGAGGAGTTAACCCCCTGTGAAATTAAACTGTTAAATTTGTTAACTCTTGCTCTGCCTCCTGTCTGTCACTGTATCCCTCAACCTGCTCACAGATACACTGTTGATTTTCAGATTTTTCATGTGGAAAATCTGCAGTGCAGTACAGTACTAGCAAAGTGCATGAGACTTTACACACAAGATCCAATTGCCAATTACGGTATATGGCTCTTTTATTGGCATCAAATAAGAAATGCAACTTTCTTGATGCCATAGCACACAATATACTGTAATTTACAACTGCCAACCGATATTAAGCCACATGCAATTGGCCCGAGATCTGTATACAGCACCCGTGCCTGTATCATAGGAACAACGCACTAGATCATCAAAGCTCATTTGACCTACAGTGGGGAAGATAACTATTTGATACACTGATGATTTTGCTTGTTTTCCCACCTACAAAGAATGGAAAGGTCAGTAATTTTTATCGTAGTTAACTCTCAACTGTGAGAGACAGAATCTATGAATAAAAACGAGAAAATCACATTATATGATTTTTACCTAATTTAATTGCATTGAAAAAGTATTTGGTCAGCTACTGTAGAAGGGAAGTCCCCCAAAATTGTACATATATAAATATATATTGCATGTTATGCTCATGTATATATAATCCCCACCACACGCATTCCACATGAATTCTCTACAGGTGTAAGCACCCTCCTCCGTCATGTGGTTACCTTGAGAAAACAGGTTCTGCCAGGGAGCAAAGAACCTTAGCCAGTGGGTGGGAGTGAGTGGGACAATACAATAGACTGTCCTCCACTCCTGGGACTGGACACACCTTGGGTTGGATGTAAAACTTATAAGCGAGCCACATTGTCTCTTGTACTCCATGGACAGAGTGATGAGCAGATTTGGACTAAGCATATTAACCTGTACACCCTTTACATATTAGGCCCTGCATTAAACCCCCCTAGCTCCTAAGGGATATCGAGTGATAGGTGGGTGGGCTGATATTGCATGTGTGATTTGGGTAACTTGAGTACTAGATATTAGTTAATCGTGGGTTTGAAGGTGTGATATTGTTTTGTTATTATTGTATTAGTGTTGTAGTACTAATATATGTGTAAATTGTAAGACAGCGCTTACCGCATGTGTTGGGGGACACTCGCTTGGCACATAATTAACGTAGACAGGCACGGTTTTGCACATAAAACAGTCTATTTTGGTTTATTCAAGCATCATAAACCACACAAAACATGAACCAAGGCACGCAGTCTTACATCAGACAGACAAATCCTCCATGTCCATAGTAGAGCTCCGCTTTCTCAGGCCTGTGGGCACATCGGCTGTGCCAGTGTCCAGCACGACGCAGGCTCTATAGCCTAAACACAGTCTCTCACTGACCCCAGTCAACATAACACGGATTCGGGTCCGTTACCTGTTGGTGTTGGCCACACAGGTTCCCGACTACCCCTTATTCTCAGAGGTATCCCACAAACACTTTCTATAGAATAAACATAGTCTCTCACTGACCGCTGTCAGTATCACTCACGGTTGTCAGACCGTCCACTCCGGAGGTATCTCACAGACCTCCTTCCTCTGGCTCAGACTAGCGAGCACTGTTCCCTGTGCCAAACACACAGGCTCCATTAGGTAGCCTCTATCCACACCCACAGGTGAGGTAACGTCACATGGGCTGATCACGTGATGGTGACATCACTGCAGGTCCTAATCTTAGGGAAAATCCCGGCCAAATGTTATCCTGCTGGGAGAAATATATCTTCCATTCAGTACTACACCCTTTGCTGCACCACATACCTTCCCCCTTTGTTCAACCCTAGGGTGGTGGACACATGTCATAAACCAGGGGCCCTGAGATCGGGCACCCATGTCACCTTGTCCTCCCAGTCAAGAGGGCCTTCTCAGTCAGTTTTGAGCGTCAGTCCCGAAACATAGTCCATCGCTGTCACTAAATTCCTTTCTGTGAACAAGGCAATGTCGGACTCTGTCACCTCACGTTTCGAAGTCATAACTTTGTTAGGCCTTCCCCGCCCCCAGCGGTCAATATGCAGGTACAATTCACTTGCACCCCTAAGTACTGTCTGGCCTTAGGCTTTAGCCCTTGAGTTATAGTCTGTACATGTCATCAGACCCTTTTTAGTCACCACATCTCTCTCTGCTTCTTTACCAGACGACTGTCTCCATGACCGCCTCCAACGGTTGGTGAGACTCACTTACAGTCGAGCTTACTGTCTGGTCTGAATCTGCCCCTTCTAGTATGCTACAGGGTCTTGCACCTAGGTCACTAAGCACTGAGCTAACAGAAGAGTCACTACTTTTAACACCTCCATTCTTTAGGGAATCTTTTCATTTCTCCAGACCTTGGGTTGAAAGTGGTCGCCATCTTCTTTCCATGTCCTGCAGCTGTTCATTAATCTGCAGTCTTGTCAAGTCTTAGCTGCTCTATCTCCCTTAGGTATGCCACACAATACTCCAGCAGAGTCCGTGTATCTCTAAGACTCTCCACCGCACCCAAAACGAAGAATGGAACCATACCCTTTTCCCTGGGTATCTGGTCTTCATAGTCACCTGGAATTCTTAATCTCACCACTCCAGACTTATTTACCATCTTTTGCATTGCTCAACCATTTCTTCCAATGACTTTCCTCACCATATGAATTGGCACCTGAATGATGTCTTCCACAAGACTCTGAGCTTCCCTCATCTGCTCTAGTCGCCTAGCAGCGGCTTCATTCCTCAATCGGATTGTCCACTTCGTACGCACACATCTCAAGTGCATGTCACTCAGGATAGCTACTATCCTCGCTGTGACATCATTTGTGGACAGTACCACTAACTGCTTAGTTTCCGGGGTCGAGCACACCTTACACGCCCCCACAGCGTTCTTGAATTCTTCATGCACAGACTCCCTGGCACACGCCTCTCTCAGGTCTTCAGAAATGTCTAGCAAGCAATTAAACAAAGAAGTCTCTTTCTCTCCTGCTGTCATTAGACAACCATCTGGTTCAGGTTTCAGAGCCAACTTCCTCTGCATGTCACCAGCTTCCACATGTTTGGCCAGGATAGACACCTGTTGCTCCATCTTCTCCCAGGCTGCCTTATTAATTGACTGGCTTACTGCCAGGTGACCTCTGAGCTCGGAGACTTCTTTCTCCAGCTCATCCACTCTGCGCTCCGCCGCTTATCTCAGGACCTTTTCTCATTAGACATGCTCTTTTAATGTCTCTTTAAGCCTCTCTTTTTCGTGATCCTGTTCCCTTTTTGTGGGCACGTGTCACACCATAACTTTTATAATTATATTTTCAGATGGGGCAGCTTGCCCACCCACACTCTGCCGCTTCAGAGTTCTACCTGTTTCTTCATCGGCAGGTTCAGAAGAGCTCGCATCCCCTGAAGGGTCATCTGGTACCAAGGTCACCTCTTCTGCAGCTTCCACCACCTTTTGTGCCTTTGGCTTCCTCTTGGGACTCTTTAGTGGTGACTTTGACCCTCTCTTGAGGTCCCGCCTTGTCATCCTTGGCTACCTCTGGATTCTCTGGAACTTCAGAGTATTCCACACACTTCAGCTCCTCAGCCATCTCACCCTTTTCTGTCACCACAGATGTGGGTCTATTACAGGTCTGTTCTCCGTGACCTTCGTGGATAATCCACGTTTTGAACAAAAGCACAGGACACCGCCTTTTCTTCATAAATTCAAAGGGTGCAACTTGTTCTCTTTGCGCCCTTTACGACTTGCCCTCCTTACTCAGATCCCCATCGCTGCACTGTTTCTCTACTCTCAGAGAGAGACAGCCCATATTGGAGTCACCGTCACTCAAGCTAGTGTAAGACCCCCTCTCTTGAGCTACCCCACTTCTAGCGGTCATAATTTCTTGTATTTTTACCGTCAGGTCGCTAAGTTGGGTCCGTCCACCATTTTCCTTGGTCGCGCCTAACTTAGGACTGTCAACTCTAGGGGGCGCATTCTCCTCATTATTACGTCATGCACACTAACTCCACAGACACCTCTCCCTTTATCCACCAGTCCCACCCTGCTTCCAAGTCTTGACCTATTACCATAGGATACGTGGAAACTTCAGCCGCGACAATGTAGAGGCAGGCTATCAGACATCCTTTAACCTCTTAATGTCTATTGACGTGCACAGTCTGTCATGGCCGGGTGTCAGTTCCAGCACCAGGACGGACTGTGCACGTCATGCCTTTGAACTACCACTGCGTGTTTACACGCAGTGGTAGTTCAGTGCCGACAGCTGTCTATGACAGCTGACAGGCACGGCAAGCAGTGCGGGGACCTTTGCAGTCGTTCCCCGCACCCAGAGCGCTGTGACTGGTCAGTCAATCTCACTGAACAAACACAGCAGTGATCGATCGAGCAGGAGATGCTGAAATTTAACTGTTAACCCCCTGACTGCTGCAATTGAGCGCTATCGCAACGTTCAGGGGGGGAGGCAAAGGGTCGGGAGCTCCCTCTGCCTCAGATCGGCGTCCCCACAATGTAATTGCAGGGTCCGATCTCTGCCTTGATGACCCGGGGAATGTCATGACAGCCTCTGGGTCATCCAGCTATGGAAA
>VIAB01004590.1:114257-134004 GCA_009801035.1 Oophaga pumilio | reverse complement strand
TCAGTTGCTTAGTATAGAAGTTGGGGAAAAGTGAGTAATGTGCTATGGAAGCGGTGCTCTAGATAACTGTGTGCTATTTTCTGCATAGATGAGTCTTGGCTGGAAGAAGTGATGGCGGTCTGTGCTGGATGAAGTTGAAAAGCAAAGATTAAGGATTTCAACTAGAGATGACACTGGTGAGTCAGTGTGTCACCTGTATACTGACACTATACACTGCATACTACCAAACCAAAAGGAGGACAACAAATGGCTTTGGAGGGAAATATAATTGATTATTGACAAAAATCGTGAGAACCCCAAATAGCAATCCCTCTCTAGCCATAAAAGCCATAAAACTTATCTTTTATTTCTAATTATTTTAAAATGCTTAAAGGGTATTAAATTGTTGTCCCTAATCTGCCTGTTATATTGTATTTATAGTAACCACTTATATTCTTTTAATGACACTCCTGAGTGCCACTTATTAGCTGAATAGGACAGTTATTAAAATAGCATATGTCCACCCAACATGTTTCACCACATGCGCGGCAACATCAGGGAATGGGACACTATGGGGTGGCAATATGTGGTCTGGTCAAGATGTAGTGGTATTTGTTCCTTGTATGTGGTATTATTCGGTTACTATATGGTGGTAATGTGTGGTCTGGTCATGGTGTGACACTATTTGTCCCTTGTATGCGGTATTATACTTTCACTATGTGGTGGTAATATGTGGTCTGGTCATGGTGTGGTGGTAGTTGCTTCTTCTATGTGGTATTATTAATATGTGATGGTAATATATAATCTGGATATGGTGAGGCATACCTTGTATGTGGTATTATTCAGTCATTATGTGGTGTTCATTTGTTGTCTGGTCATGGTTTGATGGTATTTGTCCCTTGTATGTGGTATTATTCTGTCACTATGTAGTAGTAATATGTGATCTGGTCATGGTGTAGTGGTATTTATTATTTGCATGTGGTATTATTCAGTCACTAAGGCGTGGTATTATGTGGCTTGGTCACCGTGTGGTGGTATTTGTTCCTTGCATGCGGAATTATTCAGTCACTTTGTGGTAGTAATATGTGTTCCTGCTATTGGTATTTGTCTATTGTATGTGGCATTAATGGTCATT
Organism: Oophaga pumilio; assembly: GCA_009801035.1. Classification (NCBI taxonomy): domain Eukaryota; kingdom Metazoa; phylum Chordata; class Amphibia; order Anura; family Dendrobatidae; genus Oophaga; species Oophaga pumilio. Next base: position 132,890 of record VIAB01004590.1, on the reverse strand, counting down.
TTAAAAAAATTATGTGACACATTCCCTTAAAGAAAAATAAATAAAAATATACCTAAAAAGAATATTGAATATTTTAAGACTTTTTAACATGTTAGATTAGAGTAGAGCCCGGCCAAAAGAGTCTACCTTGTCATGGTAGCAGGCTTTTAAAATATTTTGGCCAAAACAAAAGCAGATGGCTATGTATGATATTCTATTCGATGGGAACTGTTAATGTGTGACTGGTGAGGACGTGGTGCAGAGTTTTTCCAAGAGTGAGTGGTGGGACTGTGGAAGGTATGAGGGGTGGAAGCGACACTGGGGTGGAGACTGGGCGAAGTCTCAAGGGGGCCCAAAAGTTTTGCCAGTGTGGGACCCTGCGATTGCTGGTGGCAGCCCCGCTGTGGTTTTTGATAATGATCAGTAGGTTGCTATTACTAAGTTACTATGTGGTCTGATCATGGGGTGCCAATATTTGTTCCTTGTATGTGGTATTATTTGTTGACTATGTGGTCGTAATATGTGGTCCGGCCATGATGTTACGGTATTGATCCCTTATATGTAGTATTGTTGGTATATTGGTCTTGCTGTAGTGGATTTTGTTCAGTAACAGGATGGTGGTTATTTTCAGACACAACGTGGTGATAATAAACTGTCATTGCATGCAATAATTATCCTTTTGTGGTTTATTATTGGTATATTAGTTTTGGTACAGAGCATTTGTACAGAAACAATATGGTGATATTTGTTATTTGGTAACTGTGTGACTTCTATTTGTAAGTAATACTTAGAAAATTACCTTATTGCTGTATTATCTATGAAATTATATATTATATTTTATCTGTAGTCCTTTTTCTGAACGTGGGAGACATTTTTTTAGGATCTTTATAACACTACAGTGGTCTGTACATATGACCAGCATGCTGTTGGGGGCCCAGTTCTAAATTTTGCACTGGGGCCCATTGGACTCTACTTATGCCGATGTTTTTGTGCTACTTCTGAAAAAGTACAATTAAGAAAAGAATACATTTCACTGCTCATCTTTTTGAAGGTCGATATTTTGAAGACAGTTTGTGTAGTGTTCCAATTATTCGATGGTGCAAAGGAACATATCCCAGGTGGCTAATGGGTGCTGCATATTGGTTCCAGAACAAGATAAAAATTAATTTTCAGCTCTTATCTTCTAGATAAAAAAAACTCTGATTCTTTATTACATAATATTAAAATCCATTGTGATATAAAAACCACAGGCAATCTAAGTAAAAAAAAATATTGCCATAAAATCATACACATGTCGAATCTATTGTATTGGAAGGTTCTTTAGTCATGGCTTCAATGAACAAACTTATATTTCTCTTGTGTATTTTTAAATAATGCTGATTGTTCATTTTGCAATACGTGAAGCCATGACTAAGATTCTTACAAGTTCGAAATGCATAGGCCTTTATTGCTATCTTTTTTTTTAACTTGGATTGTCTTCAGTGTTTGATCCCTTCCAAGTTGATATTAAAGGGAATCTGTCAGTAGAATCAAGCCTCCTAGGCCGTCTATATGGGCATGCAGGTCCTAGGAAGTTGAATCAAATGATGCCTTGATATCTGACACTGATATGAGAATCTGCCTCCAGAGATACTTTTAATAAAAGTGAGAGATGCCAGTGTGAGACATGTAACAAACACAGAGCAGTAGCTTTAATCAAACACAGCTCTGCAGTGAGATCAGGAGAGAAGAGAGCGGCCATCACACATAACACTGGTAATGTGGTAAGGAGGATACTGAGAAAACTGTCCTGTGTACTACCATGTGGAACGTTAAGCCCACACGACATGCACTGTGTGGTCCTGGAGGGATTGAGTCAGTTGAATGCTGTGAGCTTTGTGAGACCTTCAACCAGGTCTGACATTATAGTGAGATTAGTGTGGGCTATGTGAGAGTTTCAGCCTTGAATGAGAGAAAGGAAAGGGGACTTAGGCCGGCGTCACACTGGCGAGTTTGATGCGAGTAAGTCGCACAACTTTCTCGCATCAACACCCGGAACGGCCGCCCGCTCTCACAGCCGAGTGTGCGGCTGCATGTATTTCTATGCAGCCGCACACTCGGGTTCGAGAGCGGGCGGTCGTGACGGGTGTTGATGCGAGAAAGTCGAGCGACTTACTCGCATCAAACTTGCCAGTGTGACGCCGGCCTTAGTGTAAAATTGGCTAACTAGGGGCTTGAGAAGAGGTCTTGCAAGGACAAATAAGTGGTCTTATAAAAGATAGGACAAGATCTGTCAGTGCAAAATGAAGCGCTTGGTTATTTGAGTAGCAGTGTCTTATACTAGCAAGTATTTGGCCTGTGAATGTGTGGACACATGATAGTCAGTGAATGTACTCCTGTGACACAGTAAGTTGTTAATGTGCACACTGGCATGTTTGGCACCAGAGGTTATTGGAATCACTTCCATAGTAGGTAGTCACATGTGGTCACAAGGACTACTCAGAGTAGTTGGTGTAACCCTGCAAGTAATGCTTCGGTGGAGCAGGCCAAGAGAAGGAAGGTAACCACAGTGCCACAAAAGCCGGCAACCATTCTGGGTATGACTTGGTGGACCAGTTGAGTATCACACAGTCCCCACCTACCATGCATAAGTATATCCTGCAACTGTTAAGCTAAGGCCATCGTCACACATTCAGTATATGGTTAGACTCAGTATTTTACCTCAGTATTTGTAAGCCAAAACCAGGAGTGGGTGATTAATTCAGAAGTGGTGATGTGTTTCTATTACTTTTCCTCTGATTGTTCCACTTTTGGTTTTGGCTTACAAATACAGAGGTAAAATACTGACCAAATACTGAACATGTGAACGTGGCCTTACTGTGCCACTCTGTTTGCGATCAAGAATTTTGCCCCTATGTGATCTTTTAGTTCTGAGACATTTCTTTAAGGGGAACTCTGTAAGTACTTCTTACAGACAAATATATCTTGTTTAACTTATTTAGTAATTTAGCATTGAATGCCAGTAGTTCAGACCTTACTATCTTTTCCTTTGAGTTATACATAAAAGGTCAGCAACAGCTATCAGAACATTCTACTATTTAGGGATCCTTTTTAGAGTAAAATCCATACTTCTTTCCAGATATTAAAAAACACCTGTTACCAAAATGTTGTTTTCTTGTGCCAGAAGCTTATACTACAGCTGTCCTAAATTCTATAGATATAATATCTGTCTACTCTCTATCGTCTATATTCTGAAATTAAACAAATACACTAGGAGGGTGATTTACTATTGGCTTTACAGCAGTTTTCTGTCATAATTACACTGAAATACCAGCCAAATTAATTAGTTAGAAAAAGTGGGTGAGCTTCAGCATCGACCTCTGCACTTTGTGTGAGAAAGAGGTGCTGGTGCAGCACTTGCATGGTGTTCTTGTATATATAAATATTCCCCACCCCACAGTATTACTTAAAAATGTCACATTATTTTATTGCAAATGAAATACCCAGACTGCTGTATATATCACATAGGAGACAGTGGGGCTGCAGCATATACATTACATTAGAGATGTTGGGGCTGGAGCATTTACAGCACATAGGAGATGCTGGGGCTAGAGCATATATATCACATAGGAGACTCTGAGACTGCTGCATATACATCACATAGGAGACACTGAGGCTGAAGCATATATAACACATAGGAGGCACTGTGGCTGCTGTATACGTCACACAGGAAAAGCTAGTGGTAGAGCATATGTATCACACAGGAGATGCTGGGGCTGGAGCATACATTTTATATATCACATAGGATACACTGGCTTGCAGCATATATAACACTTAGAAGACCTTGAGACTGCTGTATATACATCACATACGATACACTGGGGCTGGTGTATATAAATCATATAGTAAGTCCTGGGGCTGCAACATACTGTATATATCACATGGGAGAGCCTGGGAGACGCTGGGGCATATGCATATGCAGCATATAGGAGATATCATTTATATCAGATGAGACGCTGGGGCATGTACATCACAAAAGACACTGGTGCTTGGCCATATACATTAAATGAGGCACTGAGGCATATACCATCACAGGAGACGCTGGGGCATACACAGTTAGGTCCAGAAATATTTGGACAGTATGCCACTATTTTTTATTTAAAATAAAACAACTGCGATGCAATTGAAGTGTAGACTTTCAGGTTTAATGAAAAGGGTTGAACAAAAATATCCTGTTTAGAAATTGCAACCATTTTTCTACAAAGCCTCCTCATTTCAGAGGCTTAAAAGTAATTGAACAAATAAACTTTACCATAAATAAAAAAAATTGAGTGAGGGCTTGTTTTTAATGGGATGAGATAATTTAATTGATTCCATTTTTTTTGACATTCGACTTTTTGATCGCTTTTTATTCCACTTTCTGTACCGTGGAATGATGAAAAAACTTTGATTTTGCTGTATTTTTTAATGGCGTTCACTGTAGGGGTTAAATACTTCGACAGTTTTATAGCTCAGGTTGTTTCGGACTTGACGATGCCAATCATGGATACTTTCTTTGTGTTTCTTTTTGTTTTTTAAAATAAAAAATGAGTTGTCCTGCCAAAAAAAATTTTCCGTGATTTTTATGTTATTTTATTCTGTGCCTTTTTAGATATTTTTCATGTTTATTTTTTCTTTCAACTTTTTCTTTTTAGTCACTCTTTGGGACTTGAACTTTTTTATAATCTGGATGCATTTCAGAGATTCAAATCTATGGGGAAAAATTTACATCATGTTGAAATTTCTGCTGCTGTAATACTCTGTGGATCTTATGTCTAAAACTCCAGATGGAAATCTTTTACAGATCTACATTTTTTAATATGATTTGGCTTATTGATGTATATTTCCACTACTCAGGGACATAATACGATTCAATGCAGTGTTGTAATGCAAACCTTCCTCAAATGGGTAAATAGATAATTATGCATCTAGTACAATTATTTTAAATTATTTCATACGTTCGGTTCGATTTTTACACATTTGTCTAAATACCTAATTACTTTTAATAAATGATTTTATTTAAACGAAAATTAATTTATCATCTGTGTTGCAAACATTTCTGAAAGGTTACAATATGAAGTTGTTTAAAAAAATTACTTGGTTATTCTTAAAAAGTAATTTCAGCAAATTCAATTATATTAAGTAAAGAAATCTTAAAAAAAACTAAAGTAATGATCTCACAAAATAGCCGCACCAGTAGGAGGAAATAATGTCTAAATAATGCCTGTAGTACTTTCATAGATATTGAAGATGTACTACGGTATAGACCTTAAGGATTTGTGCCCACAATCAGGAACTGCTGCGGGTTTGACGTATTTATGCAGCGTCAAACCGACAGCAGCCAGATGTTACAGCATAGTGGATGGGATTTCTAGAAATCTCGTGTCCACTATGTGTGCCTAGTCGTCTGTGGATCATCCCCGGAAACTGCCGTGGAGGGCGTCTTTCAAGACCGCAGCATGTCAATTTCTCTTGCGGAGACGTGAGTCTCCACAACAGAAATTACATCAATAGTATTTATTGAATGCAGCGAATCTGCACGGTTCAGTGAACACAATTGGATTTACCTGCATTCATTAGAAGGCAGCACTTTGGACGCAGCGAACATACGCTGCGTCCAAAGCGCTGCTAGTTCCGTATTGAGTTCACCTGGCCTTAGTGTCTCCTCTGTAACCAGATTTAGGGACCAATTCAAAAAAGAGTAAATGTCATAAAATTATTGCAAATATGGTAAAATTTGGGTACTTTTGGTGTTTTTAATGCTAACTCCAATGATGGAAAAGTGAGTGAAGCTTAGAGAGAGGGTCAAGGCCTAGCATTGACCGACAAATTTATTATGTTATGCCACAAAAGAAGCGTAAAGGGAACCTGTTGTCTCTTTTTTCAGATATAAGATGCGGCCACCGCCTTTAGGGGTTTATCTACAGCATTCTGGAATGCTGTAGATAAGCCGCCTATGTAACCTGAAAGATAAGAAAAACAAGCTATATTATATTCACCCGGGGCGGTCCGGTCCGATGGGCGTTACAGGTCCGGGTCCGGCGCCTCCCATCTTCATGCGATGACTTCCTCTTCCTTGCTTCCTGCTGCGGCTCCTGCGCAAGCGTGCTGATCTGTCCTGTTTAGGGCAGAGCAAAGTACTGCAGTGCGCAGGCGCTGGGCATCTCTGACCTTTCCCAGCACCTGCGCACTGCAGTATTTTGCTCTACCCTCAACTGCTACAAAGCTGTTATACTGACAGAGGAGGAATATAAAGCTGGAGATCTCCTCTCTGAGCAAAATGTGGGTTAAAATATATTTCTTTACATATCACAGCCCTGGTCCAGGCCGCTGACGGAGTCTGTGTGATACAGTCCTTGTCAGTAGAGACACAGGCCTTGGAAACTGTATGTCTTCAGTCTGCAGCCCATACTGACACATGACTAGGATGGGCTGCAGTTATATCAGGACTCCATCTTATTTCATTCTTGGAGAACCCCTTTTAATTGTTTAATAAATCTATAGTACATGTGAAAATAAGAAACTTTGTAATATCTTATCATAAAAATCTGCTTCTTTCTCTTTATCTCTCAATTCATGAGTAAAATTTATAAAATCTGTATTCATTACAGACAGATTTTCCCATTACTGAGATGGGAGGTAACAGTTAGTGCTTTTAAAATTCTATGGAAGGGGAGGTGGGAGGGAGAGGGAGGAGCGAGATGCAGACACAGTCATTCTACTGCAATTCTCCTAGAGTGATAGTTAGTTACAGCTCTCCATAGAACTTTATGAACACCAACTGTTATCTCCAAACTCTAATGGGAACTATTGTATTCATCGACGACTGATTTTACCTGTGAATTGAGTATTTTATAGAATTATTGATCAGTCCTGGAGGAGAAATAAGAGAATTTATTTAATACAATATATTACAAAGTTTCTTATTTTCACATTTACTATTGATTTATGTAAAAAAATTAAAATGACGGTTACTCTTTAACCTTGAAGTTAAACTTTGAGCAAATCTATATAATTACTAATATGAAGCTATTAGGGTTAATTAACACTCCAGGGCAATTAACTCCTATGTTCTAATTCCTCAGTTATTATCTGTTAACTTTAGATCCTTATCAGCTCAGAAAAATATTTATATCTGCATGTTATTAGGCTACAAAGAAGAAGTTGCCAAAATGACCTCCCCTCCTCTAATATCCCTTCCTGCTCTGCAGCTTTTGGCTGAAGCTGCGCCTCATAGATTTCTTTCTCTACCCACACATGTATTCACGCTGTTGGGGGCGGACATAGTATTGGGACAACCTGTGCAGCTGCACCAGGGCCCCCGCAGTAGGGGGTCCACTTCCAACTCTAAAGCAGCACGCAGCTCCTGTTACAGATGCATAAAGGCACATAATAATCTACCTTTCAGGCTGCCCTGTATTTTCCTCCTGGCCACTTTTCCCACTTACAGCAGGAATATTGTCACTAAGAACTGTCAGTAATCAGAAGGAACATTGAATATAGACAGAAGAGGAAAGCACGCTCATTAGTCTACAAGAGATAGCCTGGCCAATCAGCGACGACATATTGCAGATTTGTAATTACTTTTTAACCTGTTATGGTAGCACATCGTTAGGAGTGGGCAAGCCTTTATTTAGGAGGGGATCATTGTCACACTCATCGTCATGTCCCCTACTTTTGATGATGTCAATGAAATATGCCATTATTTTATGATCAACATGGGGACAAGCTTCTGGGACCACCACCAATTCTGACAATGAACAGTACACATCGATAATGTGGCACAGTGACCCCTTACTGTGTTTATGCCGCACAGGGATCCTTGGCAACTCAGCTGTGCAGGGAACTGTGATGCGAGGTCGGACCCACACTGATCATAAAGTAGTGGCATATCCTGGGCATTTGTGTAAGATGCCCAAGCAAGGTAGTCATGGGCGAGCTTCGGTCCCGACTTATTCTGGCATCCTACAGACAAGGTGTGTCTCAGTCCCGATGTGCTGCTGTGTATGTGGTGCTTCCCACTTACTTCTGGCCTGCAGGCCTCTTCTGACTCCAGGAATCCCTCCTCTGGAACCAGGGCAGCAAATAATCCAGGAGACACGTGGTTCATAAAAAAAAACTTTTACTGTGTGAATGACAGTCTGTACATTGCTTACAGACAGGTACAAAGGATAAGGTCCAGCAGGTTGTCATCTTTCCCACAGGTACTGGATACAACTTCAGCCCTGGTTCTCTGTATAGGTGGCATGTCCCTCTCTGGTTTTCCTAGCCCTAAAGAATCTTCCTCACCTCTAGCAGTATATACAGATTGCAATACCTTCTGCCCCATGTAGTCTGAGTCCATCTTTTCCTGTAGTTTCACAAACTGAGTGGTGCCCTTGGCTCCCGACATCTATTTCGAGGTTGCCCCTCGCCATTAGATGGAATTACACAGAAGAGTATTTACGTCAAGCCACTGACCCAAATTTTAGGCTCACATTGTCCCTAGCAGCCAGAGTTCTGCTGATTACTCTCTGCTGCCATCACATTGACTGACTGTCACTTCCTGCCTCTGTCGCTAGCCCTCAGTTCCCCCTCACCAAACGGGCTGGCCACTTCAGTTAACCCTGTCCCAGCTAACTGTAGCCACAGGGGTATTTTACCTGTATCACATACATGGAGATTAACTACATTTAACCTTTGAGTGTCAGGGAGCAATCCATCAGCTCCCACCACTGTTACATATGCCTTCACTTTATGGGATGGAAAAAACATTTAGCCAACTGGTAATATTTATTGAAAGAAATCAGCAATATCAACCCACCAAAATATATGGACATGCAGGTTTTTGAAATGTGAATCCATCGACACCTTTATATCTTCAAACTGTTGCTGTATTCCTGAATAACTAGTGATAACATCTCATTTACATATGAATGATACGTTTTCTGGGTGTGACAGAGCACTTCCCGAGCCTCTGCCTTCCCAGGTTGTTTCCCCACCCAGCACCACACCATCCTGTTTAGCTTGATTGATAGCTCACTGTCTGAGTGAGGTCAAGTACGAGGCAAGGAAATCAGAGCGTGAGCTATCAATCAAGCTAAAGAGGCTGGTGCTAGGCGGGGTAGGCTTGGGAAGTGCTTTGTCATGCCCAGAGCACTTAACACCTCATTTGCATATGAATGATATCACTAATTACTTGGGAATGCAGCAATAGATAAACAATATAAAGGTGTGAATGGATTTACATTTCAAAGACTTGCTCTTCAGTATATGCTGTTTGGGGGTTTGAAGGTAACATTTTTTTGTCACTTTTATAGTTATATAGTATACTAGCTGCGATGAAGTCTGTAGGAATTCACGTTACATTGATCCTCTGCTGAGAACAACATTGGGTAGTTGCCTTCAAGATTGTTGTGAATGAAAGGAGACATTTAAACATCGATGAATTGCTAAAGGTGACAAATGTCAGACTCATTACCACAATCATCCTGCAGGATTACTAGTTTGTAGACCTATTACTAATAACCATAGATCGCAGGCTGTGTGTAATAATATCAGCTACAAGTCTTGTGAATAAGATGAATACATTTCTGTCTTGAAAATATGTCATGAAACTGGATCCGCAGGACTTCAGATTCCAGACATTACATGTGCCACCGATTACTACAATGTGTTCTCAGTACTAGGATTTATAGTATTTTGTTTTGGTATGTAGATTTCAATTTTTGAGAATATTCAATAAGTTCTAGTGATTTTAAATTACTAACAGATTAAGGGTCCTGTCACACATAGCGACTCACCAGCGATCCCGACAACGATATGAACTTGTCAGGATCGCTGGTGTGTCGCTACATGATCACTGCTGAGCTGCCAAACAGGCAGATCTCAGCAGCGATCAGGACAGCGACACTGCGGGTAACAAGCCATGCACATCGCTTAGTTTCCTGCAGTGTATGTTAGATACCAGCGCGCTGGTGCAGGGAGCTGGTAACCAAGGTAAGCAGCGGGTTTCTAAACCCGCTGTTTACCTTGGTTACCAGCTCCCTGCACCAGCGCGCTGGTATCTAACGTACACATCGGGTTTCTAGGCGCCGCGCGGCGCCTAGAAACCGATGTTTACCTTAGTTACCAGCTCCAGCTTGCTGAACGATGAAAAAATGGTCCAGGACATTCAGCGACGATCAGCAATACCTAACAGGGGGACTGATCGTCGCTGAGTGTCACACTAAGCTGGCTAGGTCGCTGTTGCGTCACAAAATCGGTGACGTTTCAGCGATCTCGCTTAGTGTGAAAGGGCCCTAAGGTTTCATAGTTTGTGATGAGTAGATGGAGACTATAAAATGGACATACTTATACTGGCCGTACACATTACCTCTTTTTAATCCGAACTGCACCAATTTCGACAGGTCTCCACATGTAGCATTAATTTCCCAAAGGACCAAATAAACCCAACAAATTTTTACATCCATGTATCTTTTCTGCCTTTGTCTATACATACAGTATTCACCATCTTGTATACAGTGGGTACGGAAAGTATTCAGACCCCTTTAAATTTTTCACTCTTTGTTTCATTGCAGCCATTTGGTAAATTCAGAAATGTTCATTTTTTTCTCATTAATGTACACTCTGCACCCCATCTTGACTGAAAAAAACAGAAATGTAGAAATTTTTGCAAACTTATTAAAAAAGAAAAACTGAAATTTCACATGGTCATAAGTAATCAGACCCTTTGCTCAGTATTGAGTAGAAGCACCCTTTTGAGTTAGTACAACCATGAGTCTTCTTGGGAATGATGCAACAAGTTTTTCACACCTGGATTTGGGGATCCTCTGCCATTCTTCTTTGTAGATCCTCTCCAGTTCTGTCAGGTTGGATGGTGAACGTTGGTGGACAGCCATTTTCAGGTCTCTCCAGAGATGCTCAATTGGGTTTAGGTCAGGGCTCTGGCTGGGCCAGTCAAGAATGGTCTCAGAGTTGTTCTGAAGCCACTCTTTTGTTATTTTAGCTGTGTGCTTAGGGTCATTGTCTTGTTGGAAGGTGAACCTTCAGTCAAGTCTGAGGTCCAGAGCACTCTGGAAGAGGTTTTCATCCAGGATATCTCTATACTTAGCCGCATTCATGTTTCCTTCAATTGCAACCAGTCGTTCTGTCCCTTTAGCTGAAAATTACTCCCATAGCATGATGCTGCCACCACCATGTTTCACTGTTGGGATTGTATTGGGCAGGTGATGAGCAGTGCCTGGTTTTCTCCACACATACCTCTTAGAATTAGCACCAAAAAGTTCTATCTTTGTCTCATCAGACCAGAGAATCTTACTATGTTACTATGTTATAAATCCATCTGGATTCCAATCTCAGCAGTTCACCCTGCCGGTCCGTCCTTCGGATGTTTGATCTAATCTGTATTTTCTAACGCTATGCTTTCAAAATGCATATTAATGTTTAATATTCATTCAGATATACAGTATATTTATGATACTTATGATATTCATGATACAATTTGATTTTTCTACTTGTAGTTTGCTTATTCTAAATTATTATATTGCCGATGAGCATTCCTTTATACCACTTCTGATGTGAGTTTGCTCTGTATTGTGCTTATCCGGTGGTGTATCCATATATATGTACACGTGTATATTGTTAAATATTTAATACATATGGGAATATCTTTTTCATCTGTCTGCTCAACAATGTCCTTGCATGTTTTTTGTACATGATTTTAATGGTGTTTTAATTGTTATTTGTCTGTCTGCTTGACATTTCTGTCATAATAAAGCCCTTCTTATCTACAGTACAGGCTGTGTGTGCACTATTTCTTTGCGCTACTTTTCTTTTGTTTTTTTCACATATCTACCAAGGACAATACCGGGCTCCTCTCCCTCATAATTAAAAAAACAGTAAATTATTTCCTGGCAATCTGGTACATGGTACGTGTTCGACAGATACCATAAAATGATGCCTGCAATGCTGTCTAAAGACAAAAATTATTTTTATTTATTTATTGTTCATTGCTTATATAGCGCTATCTTATTCCATTAATGAGAAAAAAATGAACTTTTTTGAATTTGCCAAATGGCTGCAATGAAACAATGAGTGAAAAACTTAAAGGGGTCTGAATACTTGCCATACCCACTGTATATCATGGATTTAAAGCAGATAAAACAGAGCAGCACTCCAGTCAAAATCCTATAACAATTTGGTTTATTGCTTCCAAAACATGTGAGATAAGCAGCAGCATTTCACCTCTTCTATGGAGCCATTTTCAAGCTCATTGGATTGAAGGGTGCTTTCCAGCCTTACGATATTGATGACCTGTCCTCAGGCTACTGTCAGATGACTGTATATTGTCCCATCCCAGAGAATTGGGCCGATTATGCAATTGAAACTCTGATCCAAGTGTTAGCATAGTGTGATCCAATTCTATCGGATGAGGAGAAGATGGAGAAAACATGTCTCCAACTTCTCCATTTCATGAGGCTGCGGAAATTGGTCTGAACTCAGATTTCTCTCTGTTGGAGTTCCTCAAGACTTTGTCCTAGGAACCTTACTCACCTCCATCTATACCCTTGACCTGGGACAACTCATGAAGTCTCATGGCTTCCAGTACCACCTGTATGCTCATGACACACAGATCTACCTCTCTGGCCCTGATGTCACCTCTCTGCTGTCCAGAATCCCAGATTGTCTACCAGCTATATCCTCCTTCTTCTCCTCTCGCTTCCTCAAGCTCAATGTCGACAAATCTGAACTAATTATCTTTCCTCCATCTCACACATCTTCCCTACCTGATATATCTATCACAATAAATGACACCAGGCTTTCCCCTGTACCAGAAATCCCCTGCCTCGGAGTAACCCTTGACTCTGCCCTGTCCTTCAAACCCCACATCCAAGCTCTCGCCATTTCCTGTTGCCTCCAGTAAAAAAATATTTCCAGAATCCGTCCTTTCCTCAACACTCAATGTACTAAAATTCTTCTGCATGCCCTCATCATCTCCCGACTTGACTACTGCAACATCCTTCTCTGTGGCCTACCTAACACTCTCGCACCTCTCCAGTCCCTCCTTAACTCTGCTGCCCGACTAATTAATCTCTCTCCTCTATACTCCTCCGCTTCTCCCCTCTGCAAATCCCTTCATTGGCTCCAAATTTCCCAGCGTAGCCAATTCAAACTACTAACACTGACCTACAAAGCCATCCATAACCTTTCTTCCCTGTATATTTCCAAACGAATCTCCCGATATTTTCGGTCATATAATCTCCGGTCCTCCCAAGACCTCCTTCTCTCCTCTACACTTACTCGTTTCTCACCCAACCGCCTCCAAGACTTCTCCTGAATACACCCCATCCTCTGGAATTCTGTGCCCCAACACGTCTGATTATCCACCACATTCGGGTCCTTCAGACAGAACCTGAAAACACATCTCTTCAAGAAAGCTTACAGCCTGCAATGACCCCGCTGCCATCTCAACCATTAACCTACTGTCTCCTTCCCCATCATCCTGTAGAATGTAAACCCGCAAGGGCAGGCGTCTCTTCCCTCTGTACCAGTCTGCCACTATTAGTTTGTCTACTGTCAGTTATATGTGAATTTTGTATGTAACCCCTTCTCGTGTACAGCACCATGGAATCAATGGAGCTATATAAATAACTAATAATAATGTCATCCGAGTGCAGGCCGATGTTTCCCACAGACTCATTGACTTGCATAGCCGAGTGCAATCCGAATACAACATCAAACTCGGGCATACAGCGATTTTTTTCTTCGGACAGACCCTGTCCAAGGAAAATATTGTACATTTCCACGGCCCCATAGACTAATATTGGTCCTAGTGCGATCCAATGTTTTGATGGATAACATTCGGACCGATATACGGAGCCCTTGGGTATTTTTTGGAGTCATTTGTTTCTCTGGATGATATAAATAACACATGAAAAAAACACATAAAAATGTTTAAATTAAAAAAAAACTCCACTGAAAAGTCTTGTAAAAATAAACCACATGGAAATGATGTTTTTTTAGGCTGAAAGAAAAAGTCACAAACATTTTTTAAATGGCCTTCAAAGTAACTGACCTGTGAATCACAAAAGTGACGTAACTATGGTCAACAAGTCACTTTAGCGGGTGTTTAGCTGGTCCACTGATGTGTCGTGAGCTATAAGTCATAGCAAAAGGTAAGGGGACGTTTCCACTGAAAATCTTAATTTTTATAACCTTTGCTGAATGTGTTCCTCTCATCTGAACGGGGTTGTTTCTGCAGCATGTGTATAGAGTTCTGTAAGCAAAAACAAAATGACATTAGTTTCAGAGCATGGCTCTTTTTGAAGAAAAAAAAAAACCGCACACACAACAATACAAAAATACTATGCATATATACTTTTCAATTATTTGCTATAGACGCTAAAGTAACATCTTGTTTTGTCAAAGTTAAAAAGTAACCGTCATTTTAATTTTTATTTCATAAATCAATAGTACACATGAAAATAAACAACTTTGTAATATATCTTATCAGAGAAATAAGTATTTTTCTTCTGGATTGTTTTTTTATTATTCTAAATTCTGGGTAATTAAATCTGTATTCTGTGAAGACAAATTTCCCCATCACTTAGATAAGAAATGACAGTTGGTGTTTATAAGAGTCTATGGAGAGAGGAAGGAGGGAGAAGGAAGGACACAGACATTCTGCTGCAAGTTCACCTGAAATGACAGTTACACTTTCTTGTGAACTTGCAACAGAATGTCTGTCTGTCTCCTAGCTCCTCCCCTCTCCATAGAACTTTATAAGCACCAAATGTCTTCTCCTATCTCTGTAATAGGAAAAACTGTCTCTGACTACAGGTTTTACCCCTGAATTGAGAATGAAAGATCAATCCAGCGGAATAAAAAAGCAGATTTCTCTGGTAAGATATATTACAATATTGCTTATTTTCATGTGTACTATGGAATCATGAAATAAAAATGAAAACGACGGTTACTCTTTAAGTTGCAAAACGTTGTGTGGTCAATACAATACACTTTTTGGGAATGGTATGTGACAAAGTAAATATGTACGAACGCAATAAATAATAATTAGAATAAATATAGATAATATGAATACAGTTAATAAACAGACTTCTTTTCACAAAATATATTTTACAAATTTCTGTGTGCGGCATGCACATTGTAAATAATTGCATTAATAATAACGGTAATAAGCCGCTAGTAGAGTCATAGGATGTGATATGTTTTGCACTTGACACCACCTCGGCTAGGTTTCCTCTAATTAAAGAGCGCCGCATTGGGTTTCTATTAGAAATAAACTTGTGCTGACCATAAAAAGGGCCGATAATGATGCTCCCATTTCATGGGGTATTACACCATAATGATAATATCCCTCCCATTTGCATCAGATCTTCCAAAAGACTTAAGGAAATTAGCTCTCTCCCCCCTCCGGCCACAAAGAAGAGGTAATTTATGGGAGAAAAGAAGAACCACGCGAGGTAGTGTCGTGAACGAGAATTTGCCATTTCACCGGCGGAAGACAAGGAGTATTAACGCTCGGACCCTGTGATTTAAGGAGAATATATATAGATATGTCTGAAAAAACTTGTATGTTTGAGTGGAATGTAAAGTGAAGCCTTTGTGCTCTCGTACTATGAATTTCTTTCTGCCAACCTGAGCTAGAAAAGTCTGCGTATTTTACTTTCAGAGTTAATGGGAATAAAATACCTCAGTGGATGAGTGCAGATGTGTTTGATACAAATAGTCATTTTCCTATTTGCTGCCTCATTGAGCATGATGAATGATTGGAGTCAGAGAAGCGGTGTGATAAATGGCAGCACCTTGGCTCCATTGCATGGCCTATTGATTCCCTTTCTTTATTACTCCTACAACCCAGCTGCTTGCTTTGCCCTCCCCACAGCCATGGGGGGAGCAGCGATCGCTTCCTAGAAACTCAATTTATGAATAAGGGTGGATGTTTGAATTTTAGCATTACCCCAATTTTTTAGTTTTATTTATATATATATAATTTTATTTGCTATTATGTAATAATTAAGATATAAATAAAAACATTTTTTTTTATCAAGCAAATTTTTCTTTATCAAGCTGTTTTGCAATTTCTTACAATAAACCGAGCCTCATTTATTAAAAATGGTCAAAGCCGAAGATCGGGCTTGTCCGCAGTTAGACTAAAACAAATGCATTAGTGTCGCCTTAAATCTAACTTCTAACATTTTCTAGCATTACGCCCTTCGTTATGGAACAGACAAGTTGCAGCAAGGTGTAATGCCTTTCTGATTGGGTACGAAGATAGGCCAGAAATTTTTTTGTCATATTAACTTTTCATCTGTGCATAAAATACAGCCAGACATGGCTGGAGTTATGGGATACACCAGCCTTTAATAGTTTCTCTGATATTGAGAATAAGTATATTTTAGAGGCATCTCAATTTCCCCCCATTCTTCATATATTCTAATATCGGTGTAGTCAGTGTTTCACAGCCTCCCATATATCAGGAGAACACGTTCTAAGTGGCTGTGATACGGAGAGAGACCATGCGGCAGTACTTCTAAAAAGAGCCTTATTGAATAAAATTCAAGTTAAATAAATTCCAGTACAGCCACAACCGTGGTATTTGCTTAAAGCGTCCCCCAGCCGCTTCAAAATTGACATGCATGTTGCAATATAAAAACAAACTGACTATGACCATGCACATCCGACCATTTAAAGCTTCATTTCCATAGAGAACAGCTGCACAAAAGAAAATAACTCGGGAACTCTCAGGAAAAACACTGGAGATCATTGGCTCGGGCCGGCGGGCAGAGTCTGACATTGTAAATGTCCCATCGACTCTGGGAAATTAGCAAATGCTGATCGGCTTTTTCACACTCGTTATAGCTGATGCCGAGAACTGGATGGAGAGCACTTTACATACGAGGAGTTTAGGATTTTTGCAGTAGATGTTCATTGCCTATATAATGGCTGCTCTTTACTTTTACGTTACATTGTCGATTTTTCTTTTTGGCCACACACGGCTTTTGAAGCAAGTATTGTCGGTAAAACTAGGAGTGGTTTCACAAAAGCAATAATATGCGTCCTTGAAGCTAGGGTCACAAGGCAGTATTTGGTCTCTTCCAAGATAATCAGGCAAATCACACTCTGATCAAACTCTGATCATAGTGTGATCCGATTCTCTCGGATGAAGAGAAGATGGAAAATAAATGTCTCCATCTTCTCCATTCTGTGAGGCAGCAGAAATTGGACTGAACTCAGATGTCTCACTGTTGGAGTTTCTCAAGGCTCAAGGTCATCTGAGTTCAGTCTGATGTTTCCCACAGATTCATTGACGTGCATGGCCGAGTGCGCTGTGATTTTTACCTCAGAACAACTCAGTCCAAAAAAAAAAACGATCATGTGCACGACCCCAAATAATAACAATGGTCCGGATATGATCCGGTGTTTTGTCGGATCACACTCGGACCGAAAATATGGTCGTGTGCATGAGCCCTTACACTTTTTTTTTCTTTATTATCCACTTCTGATTTTGGTTTCAAAGTTTCCTCAGAAAACCTGAATAAAACCAGACTGTGGCCTCATCCTTTAAATCTTACCAAACTTAAGACTTCTTTTTTCAAATGAAGCAGAAACGCCGATCTGCCGATCAACACAGGTCCGGGAAAGCTATGTCTTGTCAAACTTGCACCCAGTAGGCCTCAAGCAATCAGGCATGAAACACAGTTCATATTCAGACCGCAACACTGCAACGCATGAACTGACTCCAAATCTGAACTCGACAGCCTCGTACCTGCCTCGTAATGTGGACCATATTTAACTGACATCTGAATTTGGCCTTATATGTAACATTACATTTATACAGCCTTCTATGCAATAAATGAATAGGTGTCTGCCAAAGTGGACTGATTCTTATGCCAGATTTCCTAGACCTTTCCTCTATTCGAATTTCTTTCTTCTGATACTCTCAGCACGGAGATTGTGCCAATATGGCCATTAATTTTTATTTGTTTTTGTCTCCCCAAAAATTATTTTCGTTCCAAAAATTTTATGATGTGATATTTACTTTCTGTTTCTGATATATGTTTGTTACATTACTTGATGAAGGTCCATTTGGGGACTGAAACATTGTTATTATTTTCTGGACTGCATTAAAAAATTCTCATATTCATCAAAAATTGAGTGCCAAGTTTATATTTATATTACTCACGGGTTGGGCTCCTACTTGTGCACCACTCACAGCTGTGCTACAATATATTCTTTTTATTATGCCAGATTTAGAAGTCTGTGTGTCACAGTCCGAGTATAGAACACGATGCACACACTGGCTGCGAGTCTCCTGACTCAACCTCAATACTGTCGCGTTCAGGTCAGGAGACCCGTGGCTTATCTCTGTCTCTGCATTGCAGTCCATACTCCGATCGTGATACATTCAGCCTTTAGAGGGTCCTAAGAGGAAGACCAACCTCAATGATGTCCTCATAGCAGCTATTTTGGACCTTGAGGACAACAATTTTTTTTTGGTTTGTTTTTATTCCAAGAGCCATAACTTTTTTAGTTTTACGTCATTGTAGCTGCATCAGGGCTTGTTTTTGTGAGCCCAGTTGTACTTTCAGTGGCCTCATGATGGGGCATATATATGAGTCGCCCGCCAGGGCCTTG
>VIAB01004589.1:57652-71018 GCA_009801035.1 Oophaga pumilio | reverse complement strand
AGAAATAAACACAGGAAATAGATCACTCTGTTTGTAATGACTCTTTATAACATATGAATTTCACTCTTTGTATTGAAGAATTGAAATAAATTAACTTTTTGATGATATTGTAATTTTGTGAGAAGCACCTGTATATAAATGCGGTTTGCTGTGTGGTCCTTCAAACAAGTCACCTGTTTGTCTTTATTACTATTTTTTGTCTTGTCTATTTAGTGAACAAGCCATAACCCTAACAAGCTAATTAATGTCTGAAACGTTGGTCAAAGTTATCTAAGGCCTGTTAAAATATAACTTTTAATCATTAATTCCTTTAAAGGTGATCCCAAATAATAGAAATTTGAAAAGTGAACCCCAAAGGGGGGACAAATAGACTAGTAATGGATGTTGCGCACTTTGGAGAAAATGCTCCCAAATATGGAGGTGCTCCTAGTCCTCTATGATACACACATCTCCACAACATGTAAGTGGTTTTCTGCCTAGAAAATCGATGATAGAAGTTTGGCATATATATCTATCCCTCCCTAGCAAATCCCTATGGTGTGCCCCTGCTTAGTGGCGGAGGTTGGCACCCTTTCTTGAATGCAAAATGGCGCCCCCGCTCACCGACGGCTTGCCCGAGTAAATCCTGTTAATTGCTATCCTTTCAAGACCAGGAAACAAAGGAGACCAGGCATCCTATACAACATCACAATTAATATGTGCTGTATGCCCTCATACAGATCACTGAAGATATACCAACCATAAGGCGAGCAGACTCCAATAAGGTACAGCTGGGATCCAGGGACCAAACAGAGTTCAGTAATCTCAAAGGATTCACGTAAAAGCAGTATTGTTGTGAATCACCTAAATATAGTAATCACATGAGAGCAGTATTACAATACACCACCAATTTACGTAAACTATAAAATGGACAAAACCACCCAAATGACAGGGTATCCAATCAGGTCACATAATTACAGCCCATGTCAAAAAACGATAGTATCCACATACACATACCACAAAAGCAGATAATTAGTTAAATGCCAAAGAAAAAAGTTCATAATCTCACTTAACCTGGAAATTGCCTAAAAAATATCCCTTCCTTGCTGCGGAGGTTGGCACTCAACTTGAACACAAAAGGGTGCCCCCACTCACCAACCACTGACTCTGATATCCCTATTGTTTGTTGTCCTCCTTGCAGAAAAACAAAAACGGAAACCAGTGGTCCTATAGACACGCAGGCAATAAATGGGTCAGGTGGGACCTAGGAATCGGGTAGATTTTGGCAAGATCACAAGGTAATTGCATGATCAAGATAATCAGATATACTATCCATACACATGCAGTATAAAGGCATAGACTAAAAAACAAAAAAAACACAAAGATAGCAGGCAAACAGAATTGGATACACTTATGTGCAGCCTCTGTGATAAAAAGCAGCCTCCATGTGCTTCCCCTCCGTCATGTAGTTCCTCGGAGGTAATACAGGCCACAGCACATCTTGAAATCCCATCCACTATACTGTAATATCTGGACGTCCAACCAGTAGCGTTTACTGATTGTGTGCACCTACCCTAACAGTGCACTCTGTCGCCGGCACATTACTGCTGATCTGACTGGCGAGAGCGCACTGCCATTGTGCACATTGCACAGGGATTAGCCCAGTCCCTGAAACCAAAGTTACTGATAACTAGAGCTGAGCGGATTTGTTCGCCGAATCTGAATTTGCCATATCGGTTCCCTATTCGTGCTGAATGTATGTCTTATGATCAGTTCCGAACATATTCGGTAATTTCTACTCCCACTGACCCTAATGACGTTCAGCTGTGTTCGATGAACATTGCAAAAACAATATTCGGTTCGCTCAACTCTACTGATGAGGCTTCATTTCATGGAAAGGGCAGAGGCTTAGGCAGTGAAGTCCCCTGATGGACGCTTCGTGAGTTTCCCACTCACTTGCACTAATCCTTATAACAATCATCGAACTGCCTACCAATAAATGTCTAATAAACAGAAAAATGCCCCTAATAGTGCCAGGAGTCACCAATCCGATAAGATATGGTACATTATGTGCTAATTACAGTTGTTGATGGTAATGCCGGACAGCAAAAATTAAAGTGTGCAGTCACTTTGCTACGGAGTGCGCAAGAGGCCAAAAGAGCTACCAACGCGTTTCGGGGAATACACGTTCCCCTCCCTCAGGGTGTCTGCGTGCGCTACTTTATAGCCTTGCTCTCCCAATAGTTGCTCATTGTGATTAATATGCACATCAAACATTAATCACAATGAGCATAATCTGCTGCAGTCTATTCTTATTCATTTTTTTGGTGCCACGGGAGATATTGGTGAGTCAGGACAACATGCTGACTTGTACTAATGGTGATTCACCCGCTGTGTAACCTGCAAGGACAAGTGTCCAAACCACGACGCACAGGCTACCACATATGCAACAGTGCCCTAAACAAATATGGCCGCTAAACATTATGTGATGACGTCATCAACGATGAGCCGCTTCCTGCCGTCACGTGATAATTCATAGCTCTCCGATTCGCTTAAAAAAAAGGCGTGTCCAAATTTAATCGCGTACGAGTCTCACACTAACCGGTGATGGAAGCCGAGGTTTTGTCTTTCACGATCCCTGTAGAGTGTAATAAAATCGTGTTTGTGTGGAACATCACAGCGCAGCTACCGGAGGCCGTCATTTATGTGAGTCTCGTCGTTTTACCGGTTTATGCAGAGGGAGCGCGTGCTGACTTGGGCGGGGCCTCCGTCGCGCATGCGCAGTTGACTTTCACGTATTGCCTTGCTGGGGATGCGCTGTACTTGTGATGTATCCGGAAACTGTCTGCTGTCTCCTATAAATAAAGCTTTATAAAGACAAATTAACGTCCCTTGCACTGAATGAGGCTTACATAGCTCATAGAGTAGTACTAGCCACGTAACGAAGGCCTAAACGTGCAGAGTAGCCGGTTTTGTTGCCATATGTGTTGGAGCATGCGTATAAATAATGTAAACCTGGAAAACTGAACATTTTGAGACCTCAAAGGGAATCCCTGAAAGTGGGCACTTTATGGTGGGATTTGTATAAGTCCCTCTCCTCAGCTTGGTTCACAGGCAGGGGGGTGTGTAGCAGTACTTGGCCTTCATAGTGACGGCGCGAAGCGGCCATGAAACAATCCAGCAGGTTCCCACAATCACATCATAGGGCGGCAGAGGCCTCTCACCATTCTAACTGCATAGCTACTGTGGTTACTTCTCCATGGCATCTAAGAGGTTAAACTGCGTAAAAAGCTAGCGCCAATTAGAGCAGTTTCCGATGGGCGTCAGCTGTGTGTAACAGACGGCACCTACCGGGAATAGGGCAGGCTCAGTGCTTGAGCGCGCATACCAATCCTCTGACTTCTGCTGTACTTATGGGGTGGATGTCGGAGCCGTTGTGCGCTGCACCCCCAAACTAAAAGCCTCATAGCAGATACATGGCTACCAATGCCATAGTTATCAGGGTCGCTGACACTTTTTCCAACAGGTGGCATTCAATGCTGTGGCACTATACCACCATTCTGCCCGCAAAACATGTTTTCTGGGGGAGAATACCCTTCTCAGAGGCATCTTTTAGGACGCGTTTCTTTCAAACAGATTTTGATCTATTTTCAGGCCTTTTTGGAGCGGGCCCACTTCGAAAGATTCCTCCTGAAGCTCTGCAAGCACACAACCAAAGTTTTCAGAAATTTGTTCTATGGTACCTCTTCTTTGGAATTGGACAGGATGCTTCATCCCCCTCACAGACCTATAAGCCTTGAGTGTCACTAGTTGTCCTTCCTTGGACCTCATTTGATAGATCCTAACTCCCCACAAGACCTGCCCTTTTGGAGATGCTCTGACACAGTTGTCTAGCCATCATATTTTGCTCCATGTCAAAGCTGCTTAATTTCTTCCGCTTGCCCATTTTTCCTGCTTCCAGGAAGAAATTCCTGATAATTTCCCACTGTTAAACACTTCATTAGTCGGTGGTCTCTACTGTTATGGCTTATCAATGTGTATAAAAGTATTCATTTGCCGACCACTCTCCAGGCTAAAAATGATGTTTCCGTAAAACTAGCATCTTATTCATTAAAATCCCTGATGTCTGTATGCATAGGAGTCCAATGGGCGGTCCCACTCAGTGATTGACAGTCTTCCCTGTATGACTGCATGCAGAGATAGCTTCAGTCATTGAGTAGTTCCGCCCACTGGACTCATACATACAAATACCAGGGATTTTAATGAAGAAAATATAAGTTCTACTGAATCTTTTCCCATAAATCATTCTGCTCAGCTTCATCCCTTTACCATGCTGGGGACAGATCTGGCTGAATGTACAATATGACAGGTTCCCATTATTATAAGGCATCTGTTGGAGCATGCTCTGCGTTTGTGTCGTGCCCATTGCAGGACCCCAGGGACAGAGTATGATGTGTGCTGTGATCCCTTGTGGACGTGCTCTTCTCCGTCATCCTGCTGTAGCCACATCACAGTGTATCTTTTGTTCATCATGTTCCCTTATTTTGGAGTGACCTGTTCTCATACATTTCTCTCTTTTTTGTAGTTCTCTATGCAAGAAGTGTTTTCTCAGTTTGGACCTCTGTACTCACTGAAACTCTTCCCAAATGCTGGCGTGGCAGAGCCTGGGTACTATGCTGTCATCAAATACTTCTCATCCCAAAGTGCCAAGAGAGCACAGGCATCGTGTGACAAGAAGAATCTCTTCCAGGACACTCCTGTAAAGGTAATTGAGATGACAGCGGTTTACATTCTTACCTTCTTCAAGCAAGTCATAGCATGCATGTGTAAAGTCACAGCCAGTATCATATCTGCACTCATTATTCTGCTGAGTCATTGGAAACAGTCAGAAAGCTTGATGGCAGACACTTTCCGCAGCTAAAACTTTGTTCACATGCCATTAGTGTTTGTTTTTTTTTAAATCCATTTTATGATGATAAATAAAATGATCCAGTGCAGGATCCACTCATTTGAATGGGGAAGGAAATGTCATAAAATATATTTCATTTGACTGTAATCCGTTTTTTCGCTGGATCAAAAAATATAGTCTGCACAACTTTTATTGTTCGATCAACAAAAACATATATTAACTGGGACCAATTTTTTTATTTAATACTCCAACTGTTATACACAGATGAAAAATGCACCCGTGAACAGTGCCTTAGCTAAACTGCTAGAATGCAGATAGGTTGCCAGTTTTTAGAACTTCACATTACTGCTCAGTGTTTGGTGTAAAGTTTTCACATCTCAGAATCAAATTACTGTAATTATCACAATGCAGACCCCAAGTTCCCAGGAATTCTGGGGGATTTCAGCACTGAGGCCTGTAAAATAGTTAATGCAGCTCTAGAGTATCATACAGATTTTCACTCGAGTACAGGAGAAGATGGCTAATTTCGTATACTGACACAATGACTCTTCCTGCAAAATAGTGAGTGCAGCTCTGGAATATAATATATATGCTGTAACTCAGATTCAGTGCTGGATCAGTAATGTAATGTATGTACACAGTGACTGCATCACCAGAATAGTGAGTGCAGCTCTGGAGTATAATACAGGATATAACTCAGGATCAGTACAGGATCAGTAATGTAATGTATGTACTCAATGACTTCATCAGTAGAATAGTGAGTGCAACTCTAGGGTATAATGCCGGATGTAACTCATGATCTGTACAGGATAAGTAATGTATGTACACAGTGACTCCATCAGAAAAATAGTGAGCGCAGCTCTGGATTATAATACAGACTGTAAAACTGGTCTAGGAGAAGATAACTAATGTTATATACTTACACAGTGACTGTAGCTGCAGAAAAGTCAGTGCAGCTCTGGAGTGTAATATAGGCTGTAACTCAGGATCAGTGCAGGATAAGTAATGTACACAGTGACTCCGCCAGCAGAACAATGAATGCAGCTCAGGAGTATAATATAGGCTGTGAAACAAAATCAGTGCACGAAAAAAGTAATATATGTACAATGTGACTCCGCCAGCAGACTAGTGATTGCAGCTCTGGAGTTTAATCCAGGATGTAACATAGGATCAGTACAGGATAAGTAATGTATATACTATAAAGTTACTCAACTTTTTATCTAAGTTATTTCTATATTTAAGCTAAACAGTGATGAACTTGATATTACTTATAGGAATATATAACATCAAGGAGGAGCTTCACGGTAATGATGGTTAATGGTTCTTATAGTTGAGTCTTGTTTTCTTTGCACCTAGGTACAAATATGTGTCAGGCAGAAAGGATTTCCATACAAGTCTCTGGAACTGTACGGCCACAAATGTCAGGAACTAGCTAACTATTACCTGGGGTTTAATGGCTGGTCCAAAAGGATAATTGCTGTGAGTACCATAATTTCCGATCTTTTCATAAATTTCCAGACAATCTCTTTCATATACTACAGTATGTGGCCATGAAGACAATAATATATGGGGAACCTCACAAATTGTCTCTATGCATGCTGTATGTGGCACGTGTTTGTAGAGAGTCATCGATGTGGACCCCAACTATACAGAGATGCCTAAAACACACTATTTCTACAGATCCACAGGGGTTGTCGTCTTGCTTTCCTAGCCCCCGGATGTACATGTATTCCTGATTGTGCATATGTATTTTTTTCTTTCAGATGCAGAATATAACTGGTTTGGATCATGATCCAGAGGAGGAATCAGAATTACAAGAACCATCAAAACTACGATACCTGTGTGTAGTGCAGGTGACCCTTCCTTACCATGGAGTTTGCAGCAGAGGAGTTGGAGTCGCAGAAGAAATCATCGACAAGGAGAACGGTGAGGACTCCTTATGAGAACTGTGGATTGTTGATCTATGTAGAAACCATTTTATTCATGTTTCCAAGGCTGAGATTAAAGGAATTGTCAGGGAATTTAGCATATTTCATAAAATAGCGGACAATACAATAACATGATAAAATAACCATAATCCACCTTTCACATTCCCTGCACTCGATTCCTGCGGCTTCAGTGGTAACAGGCTGAACATTGCTTACAATGGTCACGTGAATAATCACTGGCCTTAGTGGTCCTGTGCCTTATATGCCAGTATTAAAGCTGAGACCAGTGATTGGCTGCAGCGTTTATGTAACGCTGCAGTAGCAGGGACCACCTGAGTGGCAACGCTGGAGTAGGTGGATACTTGACAGGTGAATTTTGGTTATTTTATTATGTTATTAGCACATTCTTGCATTTTTTTTATTGCTGGGCAACCTCTGTAATGCTTTTACTTATGGATTATGACTTCATTGATATTATGAGATATTTTGAGATAATTTGATGCTACTATCACAGTGTGATCACTGCACTTATTGTATTGCTATTGGGGGGAGCATGTTCTGGGCACTGGAAGGTACTATGTAAACTGGTGATTTGTTTTTATACCTGTGCTGGACCGGAGAAAGAAGAGCTCAGCACAGCACTCAACACATTAAAACAGCCACTGACCGTTATATGAGCCCATACATATAGTGTAATAATGATGTAGGACTATAGGACCAGTACAATAAGTGGCTCTGACACCACTTGTGACTTGCAAATGTACATGGTAGTAGTTTTTGTTTTTTTTACTTCTATTATATTTCAATGCTTTGTTTTATGTTCTTCCCAGATCCACTGGAATTTATATCAAAGACCGAGAAAGTACAAAAGTTTTCCCAGGAAAAGGCTCTGTGTAACGCTTTCCAGAAGATCTTGCTAGTGATTTTTGGTAATTTTTATTGCAGACAGTTTTATAAAGACTATGTGCACACGTTGCCGATATTTTTGCTGATCCACAGTGTTTTTTCCACGCGGAATTGCACCAAAACCGCAAAGGGTAGCTCAAGCAATGTTTATCAGTGGGAATCCAGAATTAGTGTTCACATGCTGCGGAAAATTTCGCACTGATTTGCAGCGTTTTATTTTCCGCAGCATGTCAATTCTTTTTGCGGAGCTGCAGCGTTTTTGCACCCATTGACTTCCATTGAGTCAGCCAAATCCACAGTAAAACCGCAGGTGTAAAAAGGTTTGCGGATTTGCTGCGGATATGCTGGAAAAACGCTGCAGAAAAGGAAATGATGTCAGAAGGAGGAAGAATGTGTGAGCGGAGAATATGTGCGTGTCTGTCTGCGGTTGTGTGTGTGTGTGGTAATGCTACCGCCGGTACTGTTGGTCACAGCGCGTGATCATGCTGGTAGATGTCAGCATTATTCCGCAGCTGACTGTGACCCGCAGCGGTGACCTGCAGTAAAAAAAAGCAGGCATGAGCCGATGAGATTACTGCTCCCATCGGGCTATGCCGCTGATGGGAGAGTAGTATCATCTGCCGGAGCCTGTGCTCACAGTTAAAAAAAAGTAAAATTACATACATATACACCTAAAAATAAAAACCCATTATACTCACCTCACACCAAATTCCCGATGCCCTCGTCTCCTAGAAATAATGTAAAATAATAAACAAACATATACTCCCTGTCCGCCGTTGTCCAGGTAATCCAGATTGTCCCACGGCGATCTCACGTGTATACCAGTCACATCAGGAGATGTAGTCACATCAGGAGATGTGACCGCTCTACCCGGCCTCCGGTGATACACTGACAGGAGGTATAATACCAAATCTATAGGGGAAGGTGCCACCCATAGATAAGAAGTGACTTCACAAAACGGTGCCCGTCGGGCGCGGGGAGCTGTCTCTGCCCCTGATCTCCACTATCCCATCGCCAGCCTATATACTCCAGCATTTAGGTATGTTGTGGGACAATTACCTTTGTCTTATTTAGGCATTCATATTCCATTAAGGCTCACTTTTAGGTGTATTTTATCCCTATCACCCTGCCTATTGTGGTCTATGTGGTTCTGGTGAATTACAGGGAATGACATATACTTCATAGCACGCCCTTCATGGTTTCTTTTTCTATTGGAAAGCATGTCTTATACCGCCATTAACGGCATTTTACTATAATAATGGAAGCATGATGCTCCTATATATCAGCTATTAGTGCTTGTCTGTCATTTATTGCAAGTTCAGTGTATGTATCACGGTGGCATATTACATTTCCTCCCCCCTTTTATCTTTTGGAGTCTCCCTTACTCTTTTTTCGTATATGTTATATTTGTGTATTTTATTACATTTGTATTTAATAAAGAAATATATTTTAGCAATTTTCCTTTCTCTTTCACTTCTTATCTATGGGTGGCACCTTCCCCTATAGATTTGGTATTATAATGATTGTATGAAGTGTCCCCCGCCTTTTATATTGAGGACTATGGGAATAACTGACAGGAGGTAGTCACTCCTGCAGTGTATCAGTTGATCAGCTCCGGTACTTTCACTTATGGCACCACTACGTGGGAAAGTGCTCACATAGCGGTAGTGCCGTAAGTGAGAGCACTGGAGCTGAACTCCAGTGACTTCTCTCATGGCAGTGCAGTGATACACTGAAAGAAGGTAATCGCTCCTGCAGTGTATCACCGGAGGCAGTGTAGAGCAGTCACATCTCCCGATATGCCTGTTCTACACGCGAGATTGTCGTGGGACACTCGTAAATGGACTACGTCGGACAGGGAGTATTATATGTTGGTTTATTATTTTACTTTTATTACAGGAGAATGAGGGCTTCGCTGGAATTAGGCATTTAAACACTGTGTCTTTATTTACCATATAACTATAGGATTAGTAATGGATAGGTATCTTATAGACGCCTGTCCATTACTAACCTGTGGGCTTGATGTCACCGGACAATACAAAGGTGGCATCAACCCTACAAATATTACCCCACTTGCCACCGCTACAGGGAAAGTGGGAAGAACGAACCTAAGTGCCAGAATTGGTGCATCTATAAGATTTTTAGCCTGGGGGTGTGCTAATATCCATGGCCCCTTCCCAGGCTATTAATATCAGCCCGCATGTCTACCTAGCCTTTGCTGGTTCAAATTTAAAAGGGGGACCCCATGTCATTTTTTTCTGGGTTTCCCTTTAAACTAGCCAGTAAAGGCTAAGCAAACATCTGTCAGCTGATATTAATAGCCTGGTAACCTTTATGGCTATTGTCTCCTTTCCAGAATATTAACATCAGCCGTCGGCTTTCCCTCTGCTGGTTATGAAAATTACGCGGGAGCCCACACAATTTTTTAAAAAAAAATTCTAAAAAATGAACAGATATTGCGTTTCAGGCAGATTTTATGTGTGTGTCTTTTATTTAACTCTTTATGTATCATTTTATTAATGAGGGTTTCTGGCTGACACCTGTTCATTACTAAACCTCGGGCTTGGTATTATATACATATACACACACATACACATTCACTTATATTTGTTTTGTGTGTGTAAACATTATATTTTAACATGGTATGTAATGATATTATGGTCTTCAATGGAGATTGAAAAAGAAGAGGTTAAACAAGGAAATGACATCACAATTTTTTTTATTTTTTTTTAAATTATAGCTTTATTTAGCTTAAAAATCTGCATCAAAACCACGTGGATTTTCAACTTTGTTTTCTGCCAAGAAAGGAAGAATCCATGGCATATTACTAACATATAATATTAACGGGGGTCTAATAACTTTTATCTTGCCAATCTTTAGGGATAATAACTCTAGAGTCTTTGGCCTCTAATCCAACTAAAGAGATGAATGTGCAATATTTTAATAGTATGGGCTGCATCTCCAGTGTTGGCCAATTAGGGCTTACATGCAGGAATTTCCTGGCTATTAAGCCCATTAAAGTAAATTATTTCATCCTTAATTACAATTCTGATCTGCCAAGATGACTGTAAAACACACCACTGTCTATAGTACTCGCATCCTTTATTTTCTTCCAAGCTGACACCATAAGGGGTGATACGGTTGTTCTTCTATAATTGAGCATATGATTGATGGCCAGAAGTTTGGATGATGTGTCTGATGAGAGATGTCATGTGTTGCTATGTCAAGTCTTTATATAACCTGCAGTTTCTTTATAGCAATCGAATCTGTGACAATAGGTTATTGACCCTGCTAACACTAAGTTTGGCAATCTTGATAGTTGTGTCTTCCTTCCAATACAGATAGTGGTAAGGTTGCTGTGGAATATGTTGCTGGTGAGGATGATACTGTAGACTGCCTAACAGAGGAAGAACTTCAAAGTCTCATTCAGGTATAGAAGAATACACCATTTCGTCATTCAATATCCCAGTGACTGCAGCAGCTACGGTAATTACTGGGCGCAGAGTTTATGCCGATGTAGTTGATACAAAACCTGTGTTCCACTGATTAGCTGCAGCAGTCACATCCACTGTAGTCATGATGTCACAACTGCAGCCTGTCAACAACTATGGGCAGCCTCAAAAAAAAAAAAAAGTAATTGCCTGAGCCATGAAAAGTCAGTAATTCTTAATATTTTTAGCTAATGAAAGCTGATAGAGTAAAAATTATTCATGGAAAATGTTTTACAAAAAAAAAATCACTTAGATTGGTTTGTGTCATTTTCTCGTCACAGGTTTTAATTTTATTACTCTTTTTGGCTTGTTATACGTTTCTGTGTTTTAGGTAAATGACTTCACGTGGACTCCACTGGATCCTGGAGGAGAGGAAGACGAGGACTGGGCTGACCTCACCTGCCATGAAGACACTTTGATAGAATCATAGGAGTTTTCATCTTTTGTAATTTATTTTTGTACTTTGTATAGACATTAAATGTGTCATGTTTTGTTGTGAAATGTTTGATTTTGTGATATTTAGTTTGTGTGTTTTCTGTAATGACAATTTGTAAACCTTTATCCGTGTTTCTATGTAAAATAGAAGTTGCACCAGCAGACTGCTGTTTGCCATTTTAATGATAGAAATCTCAGTCTACAGGCAGAAAGAATAGTTATTATATGTGCTGTGATATTTGCCCAGGCATCTTAAATAACGGTTTCACCAGATCACATCATAAAGATGTTCAAGTTATATAGGTCCACATATGTTGGATTGAAGCACAGGAGAGGCTACAGACTGAGCTTTGTGCAGCACCATGCGTGTCACAGGCGTTATTCAAACTCCAGCAAGATGATTGGCTAGCAATAGCTTTACGAAATAAGGCAGCAGCCTGAAGGAGATTAAAAAAGAACAGAATGCACTGTAAGAATGTCATTACTGAGAGCTGGAAGAGCCAAGAAGACACTGTAGACAATTCTCCTTGAAGCAGAGACAGAAGTTTATTCAGAGATACGCAACAGAACAGTTTACAGAAGACTGTGAGTGCAGACACTCGCAGGTGCACAGATAAGCCAAGCAATGCTGGGATTTCTGGCGATGGTCTGGCCCCAAACTATAGCATGGGGGCTTTTTATACGTGATTTGGACAAAGAAAGCTACACATTGCGGCAAAGGACGTATGCATGATAACTTCATACTGCGGCAGAAAATGTGCATTTTAGAACAAAGCAGACAATGACACAATATAACAGCATTAATTTTACCCCACACTACATTAAAATCCATAAATCTCCATGTTCCTCTTGGCTAACATCTTTACTCTCATCACTGCTTTTAGACTTCTCACATACACACGTGGTCAAAATTGTTGGTAGCCCTCGTTTAATGACAGAAAAACCCACAATGGTCACACATAACCTGAATCTGACAAAAGTAATAATAAATAAAAAATCTATGAAAATGAACAAATGAAAGTCAGACATTGCTTTTCAACCATGCTTCCACAGAATTTTAAAAAAATAAACCTCATGAAATAGACCTGGACAGAAATGATGGTATCCCTGAAAATACTGTGACAAAAGGGACATGTTAAATCAAGATGTGTCCACTAATTAGCATCACAGATGTCTACAATCTTGGAATCAGTGAGTGGGCCTGTATAGAGGGCTATAGATACTGTGCTGTTAGGTGACATGGTGTGTATCGCACTCAACATGGACCAGAGGAAGCGAAGGAAAGAGTTGTCTCAGGAGATTAGAAAGAAAATTATAGACAAACATGTTAAAGGTAAAAATTATAAGACCATCTCCAAGCAGCTTGATGTTCCTGTGACTACAATTGCACATATTATTCAGAAATTTAAGCTCTATGGGACTGTAGACAACCTCCCTGGAAGTGACTGCAGGAGGAAAATTGATGACAAATCTAAGAGACGGATAATACGAATGGTAACAAAAGAGCCCAGAAAAACTTCTAAACAAATTAAAGGTGAACTTCAAGCTCAAGGAACATCACTGTCAGATCGCACCATCCGTCATTGTATGAGCCAAAGTGGACTTCATGGGAAGCAACCAAGAAGGACACCATTGTTGAAAAAAAATCGTAAAAAAGCCAGACTGGAATTTGTGAAACTACATGTTGACAAGCCACAAAGGTTCTGGGAGAATGTCCT
>VIAB01004588.1:93596-105193 GCA_009801035.1 Oophaga pumilio | reverse complement strand
AAAAAAAAAAAAAAAAGGCTTCGAATAGCAGTGGGTCACTAACATTTATTGTGATGTGACTGAAGGAAGCAGCCAGATTAATTCTGAAATGTACAGGGCGATACTTTCTGCTCAGAGTAAAAAAAAATGTGGGAAGGATGATTGGACGGCGCTTCACAGTACAGATGTACAATCACCCAAAACATAACACGAAAGCAACCCAGGAGCTTAAGGCAAAGAAGTGGAATATTCTGCAATGGCCGAGTCAATCATCAGATCTCACCCTCATCGAACAGCATTTCACATGCTTAAGATAAAGACCCAAAAACAAGTAGCGACTAGAGTCAGCTTCAGTAAAGGCAAAGCATCACATAGGAGGAAACCCAGCGTTTGGTGATGTCCATGGCTTCCAGATTTCAGGCAGTCATTGCCTGGAAAGGATTCTTCACAAAGTATTAAAAATTAACATTTTATTTATCGCAATGTTAATTTGTCCGATTACTTTTGTGCCCTGAAATGAGGAGGATTTGTAGACAAATTGTTGCAATTCCAAAACATTTCACAGGATATTTTTGTTCAACCCCTTTAATTAAACTTAAAAGTCTTCACTTCACTTGCATCGCAGTTGTATCCCTTTAAATTAAAAATAGTGGCATGCACAGCGCAAATCAGAGGTTTGGACATGGTCCTAATTGCATATAATTTGAAATCCTTTTATAATATAACTTATTATATTGCTAGACATAGTAGTTTATATGAACTGTATGTTATAGGAAGACATAGTAAATCTTTGCAAGGCAATGTTGCAGAACCCACAGCTTTCCCATAATAAAAGTTATTCCCATCTCCAAGATCTTACCCCAATATGAAATATTAGCAAATAACTCCAATTAGAAATGTAGTATAGTTTCTCTGATTCGCTATGTGCCTTTCCTCATGTGCAGGCATTGCAGGACCTTAGATATCCAGTTACAACCAGCCACTAGCTAACTGTCACTATATCAGTGGTGGTAACCATGGATACCCAAGGTCCTGCAATGCCTGCACATTATTATACCTATTACATACTGGGATATGATTTTGGAGATGGGAATACCCCTCTAATAGGTTGCTGTTTTAACTTACAACTACTGAAGGCAAGACAGGCACCCAATTATAAAAAATGATTTGTCCTCAAAGTGTTGACCATGGGGACCACACATACAACAGTTGACATTTTACCAATGATGTTCAGAAAATAAAATCAGTGTCATTGCAGTTTCAGAGTTTGTTGATTTTTTTTTATTTTTTATTATTTACAAGACTTGCTAAAAGAAACAAACTTACTTTTTGCAAATATATCTACTGGAGATCCATCCGGCAACAGCCAGGGCCAGCCTTTGAACTGCCAAGCGGGACCTTGAACAAACACTGCTACCACCCGGTCCCTAGAGAGAAAAAGCAAGCTTTGCTACAAAATACACATGCACAAATAACGAGGGTCTACAGAACATGGGAGTCATTCACATTTACGTAGTCTCAAAACTGAAAGGCAAGCTCCAACAGATATTCTCTGCCTGACAAACCCAACATGTGTTCTCAATATTATATTTATCCTCTCGGAGGTTTCCGCCAGTTCAATGAAGTTTTTTTGCAACAAAAAATTGTAGCTTCATACTTAATGAGAGACCATCATTAAGACCAGTAAAGAGGAGAAACTATGTAATTCGCGGTATTCGGGAAATCCGCTTCCTTCACCTCCTGGACTGACCTTGAACTCTGAATTCATAGGTAAAATCTGTCTTCAAAGACTACAAATTTTACTCAAAAGTCTATGTACAGGGGAGAATGGAAATGGGGAATGGCTTGAGAATCTGGGTCAGACAGACATGCTTCTGCATGTTCTCCTGTGATCGCACTCACACATTACACCTATAAGGGAATCTGCCTTCACCTACAAGGTTCTGACATTCTTGAGAAAGCGCTAGTGCACCTGTTGAAGGCATCCTATAATCTGCATCATGGCATGAGAGACCTGGAGGGGCCACATTGTCACACAAAAGTGATATGGTTCTGCTTATGATACCTCTCAGTAAAGCTCTGAGCCCTTAACTGTTTAACGACCAACCCTATTCAAGCCTTAAAAGTGGGTTTAGGGCGCTGCTCTTCACCACGGAGAACAGGTGCACGACATCTCCGAATTGTACACCTGTTCAGGAAGTGAGCAGTAGGTGAAACACCCCAGGCCCAGCTTACCACCTGATGTAAGTGACCAATGCTGGAATATACCTCAAGGATTAGAAATTTTGTTTTACATTTGCGCCTTTCTGTATTTCAGCTGTTATAACTTTTTCTTTTTATTGAAGTGGCTGTATGAATGCAATTTATTCAGTAAGCCCCAACAGCAGAGCTTACTGAAAAGCTATCCCTGCCTAGTCTTCGATTGGGTGCGTGAATTCCCTGTTGATATGCCGCAATCAAAGATGCTGGGATAGCAGGGAGGTTTCTTCGATCTTGACTGTAAAGCAGAACAACTTGTCCATCGAGAATAACCAAGACACAAAGATAAAGGGATGAAAAATTGCATGTAGGTGCTTCCAGATGTAAAGCACTGGATGGGATTTCAGTAATATGCCAGTGACGTAGGTATGGGGCCAATTTCATTTTTTAGACAGATATTTTTTTGCGTAAAAAACATGCTTATTGTCCAAGCTGCAAGATGGTTACAACTACCGTAAAAGAAAAAATTCTCTATGTGGAAAGGTAAATGTAATCAACAACTTTACAGAGCAGGGAACACACCAGTCCTGCGGCAGCAGCTTCAGGGGCTGATCGATCACTCTGTACGGTACCGTTACACTGATACTTGTGCCACCAGGCTGCATTTGGTCCTTTCGTCTCTGAATTAAAACTTCGTTTTCTCTTTGACAGCCTTGCTTCTTCTTTTCGTCTGATGAAACAAACCTTTTGAATAAAATAAAACACATTTAATATAAAAGTAAACATGTTATTAGACTAAAGAAAATTATAATATATATTTAATACAAATATTTTATCCTTAAAAATAAAGAGCAGCAACAATACCTGCCAATGCATCACTTGTATCTTGCCTTTATCAAGCCAAAGAGACATAAAAATCAGCATGACTGCAGCCAGGTATAATTTACTCTGGAATACTTTGTCGTTTCAGAGAAAATACTTTAAAAGGGGTTTTGCGAGAACGGTTATAAAATACATACACATTTAAATGAATAAGAGAATTCATTTATAAAAAATAAAATGTTCTAAATATCTTGAATTTAAAATTAAAAACGAATGCTTTATGTACAGCACTCTGAATTTTATAAACAGCCATAAATCATTGTGTACCCGTCCTAGATTGCAGAGGAGGCGCAGTAGGACGGGCTGCATAAAGAACATCTGTCCGAGACAGACTTCCGGTCAGAGCAGTGGACAGAGGAATGCTTGTTCATGATGCCCGTCAGGTTGTCTGACCACTTTCTTTAGCTGACTGAGAACACCAATCTCAGTCAGCCTGACCGTGTAGAGATTACATCTGTCTCGTTCCTAGGTCGGTTGCACATGATTAGATGGAAGTTGCCATCTTTAAACTCCTGACAGAGCGCACTACATAAAGCATATCTTTGTGATAAATTTACAAAAATGTTTAAATATTCAAAAAAATAAAAATGTATTTATATTATCACATTTCTCAGAGAACCCCCTTTAGAATATTTGGGCTGGGGACCATAGCTGAAAAGAATATGCAGCCCCTTCTCAGTGCTACAGCAGGTGATGGACAGGGCTCTCACTATGGAAGAAACCTGTCATTCACCTCTAGCAATGTTGCAAATTGACAGCTGGGGACAGAGCCAGACTAGTCTTGTTTCCAGCTATTGTTCCCGGCCAAATCTTTCAAGTATACATGGTCTGAAACACCAGAGCGTTCCAGAGTAAAATATACTTGTCTGCAATTGAGCAGCCAGTCTGATTCACGCTGCTCGGTTTGGGCTGCATGAGTTAGGTGACAAGTTCTCCATTTTGTGTTTAAAATTGAAAAGTACTTGTAAAAACAAGCTATTTTGCAATTCTCGCCTTAAATCCTTAACATACACAAGGAAAAGGTAAAAGAAAAACAGGATTTTGGTTACTTACCGTAAAATCTGTTTCTCGGAGCGCTCATTGGGGGACACAGGAACCATGGGTGTATGCTGCTGCCACTAGGAGGCTGACACTATGCATATAAAAACAGTTGGCTCCTCCTCTGCAGTATACACCCCACCGACTGGCACCAAGCTAATCAGTTAGTGAGAAAGCAGTAGGAGAACAACATGACAGAAAAAACATCAAAACAGACAACTCAATCATAACAATAACAACCAGAGGAAAGGACAGGAGTTATAACAAAAAACCTATGGGAGGGTGCTGTGTCCCCCAATGAGCGCTCCGAGAAACAGATTTTACGGTAAGTAACCAAAATCCTGTTTTCTCGATTGCGTCATTGGGGGACACAGAAACCATGGGACGTCCCAAAGCAGTCCCTGGGGTGGGAGAAAATGGCAAGAAACTCCATTCAGGTCGGCAAAGTCCCCAATGCCGCCTGCAAGATCCTTCTGCTTAGGCTGACGTCCGCCGAAGCGTAGGTGTGGACCTTGTAAAATTTTGCAAACGTGTGGATGGAAGACCAGGCTGCCGCTCTGCAAAGTTGTAGGGCGGATGCCCCTTGGTGAACAGCCCAGGAGGCGCCTACTGCCCGGGTGGAGTAAGTTTTAATCCCAGAGGGGGGCACTCTGTTCTTAACCCGGTAAGCCTCCAATATTGCAGTCCGGGGGGAAAGGATATACGATGCCGAGGCGCTTCCCTCTTTGAAAATGCCTGGTCGGATTCTCCCTCTCCTTCTTGAGTACCTCCATGAACTCAGTATGTGGGGCAAAGACCTTAGAAGGTGGTTTGGACCGTCTAAACGAAACCGCCTGATCTGCGGATTCCGTAGCGATATCTTTGATGCCTAAGGTCTGATTGACTGCAACAATCAGGCTCTGCACCGTATCAGTCATGCTGGAGGCCTGTTCTGAATCCAGGTCAGACTCATCTTCCGAAAGCGCGTCCGAAGACGCTTCGCCTGACTCCGGAGAGGAGGGCGCTAGAGAGGGATCACGCCGTGAAAGGTCGTCTGGTGAGGCGGAGCGGGAAGAGGACCTAGAACGGAGCTTAAGTCTAGGTCTCTTACGGCCTGGGTTGGAAGGACCGGGCTGCGAGTCCTGTGATTCGCTGGCGACCGCGGGTGTTAAAAGGGGCAATCTGTCTAATACGGACACTAGGGTCTGCGACACCCTGGTGAAGTCCGCCACAGATTGTGACAGAGAAGACGCCCACTCCGGGGCAGGAGGCTCAGAATTGCCTGGGGCAGAAGGGGATTCCTGGGTGGGTACCGTGGAGTCGCTGCAGGCCTGGCAGAGGGGAGATGACTGACCTGAAGGGAGTCTGCCATTACAAGAAGAGCACACAGTGTCTGACAAGAGTGGTGGAGGAAGAGGAAGGTGGAGGGAGAGCAGGCTCTCCCTTGTGCTTAGGCATGGTGAACAATCCCATTAACTGATGCCAGAAGGTTGGGGCACAGAAGGGAGACAGAGGAGAGTTTCAGCTCTGCAGGGCAGAGCAACTCACGGTTATCTTATGTGCTGCTCCACTGGTGTGACGAAGCAGTAGTCAGAGGCTCTAAGACGACTTGTGCACCAGCCGAAGATGGCGTCTAGCAGAGGACCCAGCAGTGAAAAAACAAAGTGCGCTGCTGAGAGAAAACGTGCTCTCAGTGGACGAAGAGGGGGCGGAGCAAAGCGGCGTGATTTGGGGGCAATATGGCTGCGGCTCCAGCCCACAGTAACACTGGGAGAGGTGGGCGGAGCCTAGGCAGCTCTGGGAGGAAGGACAGGTGGAAGAAAAGTCCACCCAGAAGCTAGAGGGCAAGGGGGCGGAGCCGGCAGAAAACTAGGCACGAGGTGAAGCCGGGGCCTCAATTAGAGATCACGGCCGCAGATAAAGGGGGTGGCAGCGTGTAGGTCACCCGATCTCTTCCCAAGGACCCCCACAAGAAGCCGCAATCCAAGGGCTCCCACAAGGGGCGCGCAGTGGCGCGACCAGGCGCCTGGAGCTGCAAGGTGGCCCCAAAGAAGGAGAAGCTCGGGGCCTATAAAGGGCTGCCTCTGATCCCCCTGGTGAGCTCAAAGGATGTGGAGAAGGAGTCCCCCAGATCGCTAACTTCCCCCCCTTACTCTGCTCTATAAAAAATCATATTTTCTTTTCTTCTGTCTTCTCTGGTATCTAGGGGGGAAAGAGGGACAATACCTCTAACGAGAGTCTGACGTCCGGCATCCAGTTGTAGGACGTCCGTGTCTCCTCAACCAACAGGCTCTGGTGGGCGAGTAGGTGGGAGACGGAGGCACGTCTGTGTTAGGGATCTTTTTCGGGGTCCTGCCGAGAGAACAGACATATGAGGATACGGGGTGGCAGTACACGCCATACTCAGTCTCTGCGTGGGAGTACATTAGTGACTATTCACACTGTATCCCTCCGGAAAAAAACCTGAAAAGGAACAACGCACATTAGGTAGATATGGGTCTCAACAGAGACCAGTGTCCACCTCCTACTGGCACTAAAGGTAAATGTCACACTAAGCGATCGCACCAGCAATCACGACAACGACACGACCTGGCGAGATCGTTGGTGTGATCGCTATATGGTCGCTAGTAGCTTCCAAACAGGAAGATCTCAAACAACACATCAGCGATCTGTATAACGACCTCGGCAGTCGTTGGGACATGTCACACAGCATGTATTGTTAAAGATCCCGACCTCGATAGGCGTGATTGAGTGCAACCTTTTCCACGCCCCTCAGCACAGATTGGTGGTCACTGTATGTCATATGTCACAGCTCTCGCTTAGTGATTGGACGTCCGCGTCATAAAAGACGACGCAAGTGGTTCATACGAATTTCCAGCATCGTTCCATACTGAGTCCTGCTAGCCTTCTGCTTGGCAGCTACTGCGATCCAGTCTGTGCCACTATTGCGTTTGCCCCGGATTCATTTTTTCAGGATCCCAAAAACGTCTTGAATAAATGGCAAAGATGAAGCGCTGTAGCGATTCTGTCAGGATCGCAAAACCCCACACACGATAGTATCCTCGCAACAACGCACAAAGGACTAGATGTTGTGGCCACCAATTGGAGCTGAGGAGCGTTAAAACCTAGTCCCACCTGCGCCGCTGACATGAGTCACCAACGAGGTCGCTCGTCGTTCATAAAGGGTGTCAAACTTAGCGATTCAGGCTCACCAGCGGGACGCCAACGATCAAAAAATGGTCCAGAACGTTCGTGCACGATCAGCGACATCGCAGCAGGGGCCACATCGCTGCTACATGTCACACACAGCGACGTCGCTGACGATGTCGCTGCTGCGTCATAAAATCGCTGTCGCTTAAGCGATATCGCTAGCGATCTCGCCTAGTGTGACAGTACCTTAAGCTAAAACTGATTAGCTTGGTGCCAGTCGGTGGGGTGTATACTGCAGAGGAGGAGCCAACCTTTTTTATATGCATAGTGTCAGCCTCCTAGTGGCAGCAGCATACACCCATGGTTCCTGTGTCCCCCAATGAAGCGATCGAGAAATTAAGTTTATAGTTCCAGCTGCCTAGGTTACCGGCCACCTCTACAGTCAATAAGAGGCCGGTAACCTCACAAGCTGTTTACTATACAACCTGCAAGTGCCGCTCAGCTGGATCCAGCCAGCATCAATGTGCCTCCAACACTGTCGAGGCAAACTTTCCTCTACTGGCAGTTTTGGAGCGTTTGCAATTTGGACCAGTGACGCAACCATGCCGTTGACTAGTACAACTCTAAAAAA
The DNA here is from genome assembly GCA_009801035.1 of Oophaga pumilio. Lineage (NCBI taxonomy): Eukaryota > Metazoa > Chordata > Amphibia > Anura > Dendrobatidae > Oophaga > Oophaga pumilio. The sequence goes on along the minus strand of VIAB01004588.1, from coordinate 97,335 downwards.
AAAAAAAAAAAAAAAAAACCTTTCTGGACCAGATTGCCTATGCAAGTAAAAGAAGAGCGTGTAAGATCTTAACCCCTTTCTGACATCAAACGTACTATCCCGTCCAGGTGACCCGGGCCCATATGACTGTGGACGGGATAGTACGTCATACGCGATCAGCCGCGCTCACAGGGGGAGCGCAGCTGATCGCGGCCGGGTGTCAGCTGATTATCACCGCTCCCGGCATTTTAAACCCCGGCACACTGCGATCAAACATGATCGCAGCGTTCCGGTGGCATAGGGAAGCATCGGGCAGGGAGGGGGGCTCCTTGCGTGCTTCCCTGAGACCCTCAGAGCAACGCGATGTGATCGCGTTGTTCCGAGGGCCTCCTCCCTGTAAGCCCCCGGCTCCAAGATGGCCGCAGGTTCCTTCCGGGAGGTGGCTTGTCAGTGCCTGCTGAGAGCAGGTGCTGGCAAGCCTCGTGCACTGCCTGTCAGATCGCTGATCTGACAGAGTGCTCTGCAAACTGTCAGATCAGCGATCTGACACTATATAGTGATGTCCCACCCTGGGACAATGTAAAAGTATATAAAAAAAAAAAAATTAAGTACACATTTAGAATGGCCGCGTCTGTAACGACCCACCCCTTAGAAAAAAAAAAAAAAAAAGAAAAAAAACAAGGCAAAAAAAACAATGTTTTATCATCAAACCGCCAAACAAAAGTGGAATGACACGCGACCAAAAAGATGGATGCAAATGAACATGGTACCACCCGCAAAAAACGAGCCACCATACTGCATCAGCGAAGAAATAAAAAAAAAAGATATAGCACGCAGAATAAGCGATGCAAAAATTATTATTTTTACATAAAATTGTTTTTATTGTATAAAAGCGCCAAAAACATAAAAAAAAAAAATTGATATAAATGAGGTATAGCTGTAATCGTACTGACCCGACAAATAAAACTGCCTTATCAATTTTCCCACATGCAGAATGGTATAAAAGGCTTCCCCCCCGCTCCAAAAGAAATTTATGAATTGCTGGTTTTGTTCATGCTGCCTCCCAAAAATCGTAATAAAAAGCGATTAAAAAACGTCATGTGCCCGAAAATGGTGCCAACAGTCAACTCGTCCCGCAAAAAACAAGACCTCACATGACTCTGTGGGCCAAAACATAGAAAAATTATAGCTCTCAAAATATGGTGACGCAAAAACTATTTTTTTTTGCAATAAAAAGCTTCTTTAGGGTTTGACAGCTGCCAAATATAAAAACCCGCTATAAAACCCCTATAAATAGTAAATCAAAGCCCCCTTTATCACCCCCTTAGTTAGGGAAAATTAAAAAAAAAATTATTTCCATTTTCCAATTAGGGTTAGGTTTGGAGTTAGAATTGGGGGGTTTCAACTGTTGAGGCACATCAGGGGCTCTCCAAACGCGACATGGCGTCTGATCTCAATTCCAGCCAATTGAAAAAGTCAAAAGGCGTGCCTTCCCTTTCGAGCTCTGCCATGTGCCGAAACAGTGGTTCCCCCCCACATATGGGGTATCAGCGTACTCAGGACAAATTGCACAATAACTTTTGGGGTCCAATTTCTCCTGTTACCCTTGGGAAAATAAAAAAAAAAATTGGACCTGAAAATTTTTTGGGTGAAAAAGTTACATGTTCATTTTTTTTATTTTTTTTTTAAACATTCAAAAAATTCCTATGAAGCAACTGAAGGGTTAATAAACTTCTTGAATGTGGTTTTGAGTACCTTGAGGGGTGCAGTTTTTAGAATGGTATCACTTTTGGGTATTTTCTATCATATAGACCCCTCAAAGTGACTTCAAATGTGATGTGGTCCCCCCAAAAAATGGTGTTGTAAAAAATGAGAAATCGCTGGTTAACTTTTAATCTTTATAACTTCCTAACAAAAAAAATTTTGGTTCCAAAATTGTGCTGATGTAAAGTAGACATGTGGGAAATGTTACTTATTAAGTATTTTGTGTACCATATCTCTGTGATTTAAGGGCATGAAAATTCAAAGTTGAAAAATTGCAAAATTTCCAAAATTTTTGCCAAATTTCCGTTTTTTTTTCACAAATAAAAGCAAGTTATATCAAATAAATTTTACCACTAATATTAAGTACAATAGGTCACGAGAAAACAAGGTCAGAATCACCAGGATCCATTGAAGCGTTCCAGAGTTATTACCTCAAAGGGACAGTGGTCAGAATTGTAAAAATTGTCCCGGTCATTAACATGCAAACCACCCTTGGAGATGAAGGGCTTAATTATCGCCTTTAACATGCTCTGCTTTTACTTGCATAAGGAAATTGGGACCTGACATTTTCTGCAAGCCCAACAGTTCATGTACATTTACAACAATATTTTGCACCAAATGAAAATCTGTTTATAAAATGTATAACATTTTATATAGGAAAGATGTGTATCTTCGTACCGTGTTAGCCAGTAGATAGAAAAATATTTAGACTTGACAGTCCTCAGTGGTTGATACCTTTTAATGGCTAACTGAAAAGATGGTAACAAATTGCAAGCTTTCGAGACTACTCAGGTCTCTTCATCAGGCATAGACTAATACAACATCTGACATTTATTTTGTGTATAAATATGTGATTCTTCAGATGTTGTATTAGTCTATTAGTCTTTTCAGTTAGCCATTAAAAGGTATCAACCACTGAGGACTCTCAAGTCTAAATATTTTTCTAACATTTTATAGGGCTTAATACTTTTTTTCTAGACATTATCAAAATAGTCAAGTAGGAGGGTAAAAGTTTTGAAAACAATGTTGTGCAGTGACAAAAAACAGTGACTAGACGGGAAGACTCATGGGCACTACAAGGAGTGTGGGAGGCTGCACGCTGCTATGACAGGGCTGTGCTACTATAACCACACTGCATTATTTTACATGTACTTGATCAGAATTACAGGCAGTACAATAATCCACAGCCATTTGTGTCTTCAGAGTATTTACAAAGTTTTTCATCCTTTAACAATGTTATCTATATGTAACCTGTAAAATAGTGTTCAAAAGTGAACAAACGCAAGCAGTAGGTAACAATCTATTTTCATATATGCTCAGATGAAGATCTTGTCTAACTTACAATAATTCATCTGTAGGATAAATGAAAACGTTCTTGTATGAACACATCTATCAAGTTTTTCTTTTCTGTTCAAGGGGTAACAGACTTTCACCTTTACCCCCCCCCATCTTCTTGTCACAAATCAATGCACAAAAAGTATCAATATTACTGACAATGACTTACTTTAAATCTTGCAGTAGCTCTTTAGAATTTAGCATGGTTATGAGGGATGTGGTAGCTGCGGGTATAATAATAATGGGAGTTCTTGAACCTGCAAAAAGGTGGAAAACATGATCATGTTCTGTTCATTTCTTGCTATAATTAGGTATACCAATTTAAAGGATTTCAGATCTTGCCTTTCTTTTGGTTGGGCGGTGGTCTTGCTTGTGATACTAGATGGGAAAGAAAAGAAAAAAATGTTAATCTAAAAAAAAAATAAAAAAAATAAAAAAATGGACAATTTACTTATCCGCATGTTAAGCGAGATAAAATTGTTTAGTTTGAAGGATTTGCTAGACTGGTTAAAGGTTACCACTTTTTTTTCCCAAGGGGTTCTCCATATACCAAGAAAAGACGTGCTGCAGGCCCACCATAAGAAAAATGACCAGAATGTCCCACCACTTTTCTAACCAAACATCCTTCCAGTAAGTACCGTATATACTCGTGTATAAGCCG